>VNWY01000487.1:0-41072 GCA_009869845.1 Pseudachorutes palmiensis | reverse complement strand
TTTACACTTTTCTGGAGCTAGTTTGTCTGGGTGTAGAAATTGCTGGAGCCTCGAAATCCAAGAGTGACTGCTACGTATTGGATTTCGATTGAGTTCACTTCCTTTTGAAAGTTTCCATGTCACTTCATTGTCCTATTCTGAGTAAACACTTGAATAAGTTCATCGCCCCTCGGTGCTTAACCTCGTTAACCTAATTAAATAACACTTCCTTGCTCTTACAGTGAAGGGAGAAACATGGACGAAACATGACAAAGGTCATTAACACTTTTAAGGCTAATGTCGCCAGTGAAAATGTCGCTATGTCGCATGTACCAGTCTGCTTGAATTACACAGTGCTTGACAGCCATCCATTTTCAAACGAGTACCCATTCTCATTGTTTGAACAGAATTTATTACGCTCGTCTCATGAACGAAAAAGGATACTCGCGCGGCTTAATTACACTTTATGAATGGAAATTAGAATAATATTACAATTTTTGATTAAATGCTAGTCACTTTGACTTTGTATTGATTGAATTAATTGCAAACATCAGAATTCCGGTTGTTCATTTCGGTTCTTAAGTAAATGCGTGTACCGAACGATCAACGGTTAACTCTGTGGGCACTGTGGTGAAAGGCGTGTGTCTGGAATGACTTACTGGATTACTGGTCTTAATTTGAAGCTACCATTTTGTGTTTTTGCTTGAATTAGACTTTGCTGGCTGCCATGCTGCTCGAACGTTTTGTAAATTGACTAGGCGCATGACTATTCTGCATGAATAATGATCGCTCCCTTGTCCATTTTTAATTTGCTTATGATGAGGCGAGCCTCTCGAGCCGAAGTCTTGTGATTAGAATGTCCTCTTCCAGTACAGAAATCAAGTTTCGATACGGTTGTTTCTTGTCCACTTCCTAAAGTAAAATAAAGAATTGTTTTAGATAACAGAAGGAGTTTAAAAACTTATTCAATACTTACGTAGCTAAAAAATTTATCTTGAAAGTGGCTGATTTTATCCATAATATCCAGACGAAACTGGAGCATGAGTTTATAGTAGGCACTGTTGGAATCAACTTCATCGATTATTTTGTCCTCAAGAGCCTCAATGTCGTCGTTGAGAATCTGCTCCTTGGATTCATGACCTTCTTCTTTTTCCGTCATTGCTTCCAGTTGTTCCAACTGAAAGGATAAAGATTCAAAATAGAGTAAAAATTGAAAATAAAATTCTATGATCATACTTCTTGACGTAGCTCTTCCAATTCCTTGTATAGACCAACAAGGTGTGAGATTTTGTCAATCAGTTGAGGGAATGTAATTTCAGTCATCAACTGTTTGATATCATCTTTTGACAGATTATAATTGACTAAGACAATTCCTTCACTCCCAAGTACTTCGACTGTTCCAAGTGTGGACTCGAGACTTTCTGAATGAAATTTTTTGTAGTCCCTGAGTAGATTTTTAATTTCGTTCATTTTCCTATCCATGATTTGATTCTGGAAAGAAAACGTTGAATTAAAAAAATTTCTTGTAATCCAATAGTAATGATTTCTTGTTCCAATCCCTTCTTACTTGCTCTTGGTTAAGTTTTGTCAGCACTGTATCTTCAATTTCCTTGAGCCTCTTGTAAGCTCCTTCGATGAATGTTACCGGACCACCAGGTATTTTGGCCATGGCCTCATACTGAGCCGCTTGTGTTCTCACACTAGAGACTGTATCCAGTGCAGGTTGTATTGTCGTCTTCACAGAATCCATGAATGGGTCCTCAGCCAAAACGTTCTCCAACTGATAAGAAAAATTAAAAATTAAACTTAGTATACCTAATGTTGTAACTGGATTTACTACCCACCTGTACCCCGAGCGTAATCAGAGTTTCAGACTGATCCACCTGCTGCTGTAAGATGGTACTGATGGGGAGATCATCGTACTTGGAATAATCATCGAAATATCGGTTCCACAGCATAGCCGCGATGATCACCAATAGTCCAATCAGTGTGGCCGGTACACCCCAGTCAGAAATTCTTTCTGCCAGAGATTGACGTCTTGGGCGATTCCGCTTGTCTGCCTGACGTCTTTGTCTGACATTACCTTGTCGTGCCATCCTTTGTTGGTGTCAACTGACACTGAAAAGGTCAACGTACGGGGAGGTCAACTAGTCACCAGAGAGAACAGAGAACTGACAAGTTAAATTCTTCTGGCAAGACTAAAAGTCGGACCTTTGGACTCTTGGAATTCTTTCCTGGGAAAATGCTCCAAATTCATACTAAATTAAGGACTAATTAATCATAAAGAAAAATTTTGTAATTACTGTAATTACTGATAAACAATTAATGTTCGTGCATAATGACCAAAATGCGATCTTTTCCTCCCCGTGAGGAAATTCAACGAATTTGAGAAGTATGCTACTTTTATGCTTATGCTTCAAAAACGATTTTAGATTTGGAGATTCACTTAACGGTTTTGGATCGGATGTGTAAAGGGACGACATTTTTGATTTTGATTTTAGAACATGCGAACAGCGAAGTGCATCTGTATTAAACTAAAAAAATTATCACATCTTATAGAATTACTCTTCATTAACTTTTTCTTTATGACTAATTGGTCCCTAATTCTGATTTTTAAGAATGTTTTCAGAATTTTGGCTTCATGAAAATATTTTCTTGACATTTCCTCACGAAAGTTTTGACAGTTTGAAAGTCCAACTGATCCAACTTTTAGTGTTCCCTGATTTTTTCTGTTTACTAAAAAGTGAAAAAAAAATTTCCTGCCTCGTTCACTTCGCCCCTGTCCTCCGGCGTCTTATTAGTAAACAAGAAGTATTTTTATACTTAGATTTAATTAATTAGATTTTAATAAATTACTAGTTAATCAACAGAATTCTGAATGAGTCATGAAAGATTAAAGCTGTACGGATGGGCCAGTTGATATTCCAAGAACCCAGGTATTTCAGCAACTCTCATGGGAATTAGAGCTCTAAATTAGGTAGAATCCGAATGACACGAAGTAGAATGGAATAATTTTTTCCTATGATTTGTTTNGAAGTAGAATGGAATAATTTTTTCCTATGATTTGTTTACAGTGATTTTTCAGTATTTTGTATATAACTTTTATATGAAGATTAACATGGTGTGTGACTCATGTAAATTCAGAGCGTGAGAATCAATGAGATAAAAGAGTAAAACGCTGATGACACTGGAACTTTTGTTTAGCTACGAAAACAAAGCCATTAACAGCGCTTGTGACTAATTCCAATAAGCAATAAATTGTCAAACAGAAGCGAAAAAATTGTACCAAGATGCCATAATAAAGCTTGGGAATCAGAAGTAAGTTATTTTTAGCACAGCTTATAATCCAATTGGTCCTGTAACGTGCGTCCTTCCAGGAAGCCTTCGGAGAGGAAAACGTCGCCATCATATCTCCAATCATCCATATTTCAATTGTTCCACTGTGACCATTCTAAGGTGTCCGCTTTAATCTTTTAATCAAGTAGCCATATTTAACAAAAACTTACAGAATTCCGAGAGGGACTTGCAGTTATCAGAGATTTTATAATTTAAAATTGACATTTATGATTTGTTGTGCAGAGGAGACGATGGGAAACACTAAAGGTGGTGGGCCTGAAGATTTGTTATTCAGAGACATTCCTGCAATTGGATGCTGTTTACTTCTTTATTCCACCACCGCCACACCAACCCCAGCTACTGCAAACGGTGCTACCGGGACAGTCGCTGTCAGAAGCGCATGTTCCATCATGGTCGGCCCAACCTGTCTGTGGGTTCCATCTTCCCTCCTTTTAAAATGCAAAGAGCCACTAGTTGTTACAAAGAAATGATTAACTACAATTTGTCAATGGCTTTACCGCTTGACCAATGAAGGCAACGGCGACGACGCACAACGCAAGAACTAAAATGAAAATCTTCATTTTGGAATAGAATAGGAAGTTTAGAAAAGACTAAAAAATTTGTGCGAATTCAATCCCAATTAATAAATTGTTTCAAACCTTATAAAGTCTTTTTTATGGGGTCAAGTTCTCAGAAAGGAAAAATAAAATAATTCTAAATTCTTCCCGGATATAAAAATTCGTAGGAAAGAAGTACCGCGTCACCGTGTGCCATCAACCCAAAAGTATAAAATTAAACCCTTTTCGCCAGAAAAACCCTGGCCTCCCATTGGTCCCTTATGGGAGGCCTTCGGTGCATCTGATCATTAGTTAAATCCTTACTTTTGGGTGGACCGCAGGGTATCAACAGCGGATAAGAGAAAAATCAACGTGTAGATTTGCAGAATTTGCGTAAATAAAAACGTTTTCCGTACTGAGGAATGGCAAATGATTGAAAATGAAACAATGGCGATGCAAATGCAAAGGCATCGAAGGTTCAAATAAAACTGACACAGGGTCAGGACAGACAGACTAAATACTTTCATAAAGTGCTTCATCTAGAATTTTATTAGGAAATTTCCTTCTGACTATCTTTGACTTTCCTGGTTTTCCTTTTAACTGACTAAAATAATAAAATAATAATCAAAAATTATAATTATTATAATTATAGTCAAAAACATAAATTAAATAGTTTTTGTATAACCAAAATGGAGAATAGTAAGGTCAATGTCTGGACAAAGGTTTTAAACTAAACGGTGTGGATGACACAGTCCACGGGTTGTTCAATTAATGCAATGAATAAAAATAATCACAGTAATAATTAATTGTAATAATTAAAAGAATAATAAGAAAATAATAAAACAAATCTCATGTTTCCTTTCAAGCTGGAAAAGCGTCCTTGAAAGCGGGGGATTCAAAATATTTTTGATGGAAAAAAAACTTTACTTTTTTCATCAAAAAATTGTTCTGTTTTTCTCTAAAGTTTCCAGTAATTTAGTCGTTATTTTGTGACATTTCTTACAGTTTTGACTTAAAGTTGATGATAGTTGGTGACCTTTAACCTCTCGAGGATGTCCTACCCGGGTCGGTCAGGCGGCATGCACCCGATGTTCATGGGTGTCCCACCACCAAGTCTCCTCAGTATCCCACCCCCTTCAGCTGGCGGTGGACCACATTCACTCTTCTACAATTCAAAGTCACGGGGCCCTGGAGGGTCACACATCATACAAGGCAAACCAACCATGAACCTGCTACTGCCCTCAGATCATCCGAGTCCGTTCCCAAGCAACGGACCCATGGGACCGGCAGTCACCGTCTTTGTTGGAAACATTACAGAGAAATGGCCAGATGCAATGATCAGACAACTGCTATCTACGTGTGGCTATGTCCTCAACTGGAAACGGGTACAAGGAGCGTCAGGAAAACTCCAGGGATTTGGATTCTGCGAATTCGGGGGGCCAGATGCGGGTCTTAGAGCTGTGCGGCTCCTTCATGACCTTGAAGTGGGAGAAAAGAGACTGGTCGTAAAAGTTGATGCCAAGACGAACACTGTGTTTGACGAGTTCAAAGGTATATGTACCCGTATCGTAAATTATTTGCATTACTTTGACACTTTGTTCTTTTGCAGAGGAACGGAGGATAAGGAATGGAGGCAGTCTACCTGCCCCTGAAGGGGAGGCAGAATACATGGATGAAGAAATGAGAGAAGCTGATGAGCGTTCCAAGATGAGGATAGATATGCTCTTTCGAGAGTTCAAAGATGAACTTGATGGATACTTGCCACCGGGTACAGAAAAATCAGGTATGTTATTTTATTACCGGCGTGATTACTGATTAAGAGACTAATGCCATATAATCTGAATGTTAATAGACAAAGATCCTATTGCCAGACAAGCCATTCAGGATAAGCTACACCTTCTCAAGCTAACAAGTTTGGACGCTCCACCGAGTGACGCTGTAAGTAAAACGTTGTAGTCTTCTTGGAATAATTTTGCTAATAAGCGTTGATTAGCCTTCGATATGACGTTTATTTATTTTTCCCAAAAGGATGCTGGCGACGACGCTGCAATTGAGGAAGGCAAGCGTGAAATCATTTCTCAAGAAATTGTCAAGTTTCGAGAACACATGAAGGTGAGATTTGGCTCTGAATTACCTGGATTTCCACACTTCCATTGGCCATTTTAGAGTGGAGAATGATTCGATGCCAATACTTGTGACCTTAGCCAAGCCCTTACACCTTTAAAGTTTTTAGCAATTGGTTGGGAGATCTGTGTGTAATTCATATGGGTCCTCCCGTTGACTTAGGCGGCTGTCGACTTCCTTCCTTCTCCGCCGAAAAATAGGAAAGTTTTGAGGATTTAGATTCCAACGTTCGGTGGGTGAGTTGCTGCTGATCAACATTTGCCATTGCATCCGACATGTAACGAACTTTTGGCATTTTCTTCTAATTAAGGAGAAAGATGGATTTTTATAATTTAGGATACTTTTGACGATGATCATCCCACTGGGTCCTCCACCACCTGATGAGTCCAGTCTCTGCAACACGATTTATCTACTTGTAATATATTCCGACCTCTGAACTAATCTCACTTTTCATCCCACAGGTTTAATAGGGTTTACACCCTTTTTCCTAAAAAGATATTCTTATTTTTCTTCAGATTGAGAAGGAGAAGGAAGAAGAGAGGAAGAGGATTAGCAAGGAGAGGCGAGAACGTCAATTGGAACGGGAGAATTTAGAAAAGTCACGAAGAGAAGCGGAAGGGTCTCCAGGTCGAAGACGCGACAGGCCGCGGTCACGGTCGCCTGCAAATAGAAACGCAGGCCCAGTTCGATCCCGGAGTCGTTCCCGTATTAATGAACATTCCGTTACTCGACGTGATGATCGACGAGACAACCGACGTGGAAGAAGTCGGGAAGATCGAGTTGCGAGAGACAGAGTGAGAATCGTTGCACACAAGCTGCAGAAACAAATTACATGTGGTAATGTGTTTGAAGGATCGTGGCGGACGAAGGCGGAGCCGAGAACGTCGTTCCAGGTCCAGAACTTCTCGTTCCCCGCCAGTTGCCCCACACAAACGAAGGTATCGGGAGCGTGAGGAGGAAGAAGAAGCCGAGGAGCAGCGGAAGCAAGATAAAAGAGCACGAGAGCGAGCGGGAATTTATGACGACAGACTCCGACTTTGGGAACAGCGGGAGGAAAAGAAACGACGGGAACGAGCCAAAGAAAAGGAGAAGCAGGATCGAATTGAAGAACAAATTACGAGGGAGGCGAGGAACATGAAGGAGTTTCTGGAAGACTACGAGGATGATCAATTAGACTCGAAATTCTACAAGTAACGAGTCGAACTTTCAGCGTTTCAAGCTTTTACACTTTGATTTTACTAAAAATATTTTATTTTAGGGGGAAGGAGCTGCAGAAGAGGCTTTCAGATAGAATGAAAGAGTTTGAGTCTGACAATCGAGACAGGCAGCGGGAACGGGAGGAAGTGGAGGAAATGAGACTCAAAGTGCTGACAAGCGGCGGTGTTCTCCCGGGCACTGGTGTCATTCCAGTCATCACTTTGGATCGGGTAAAAAATTTCCTTTTCCAGAATTATACATGTTTACATGAAATAATATTATTTTGCAGCACGTGAAGAAGCCTATGCTTGATTCTACAAACACGTCTCACTCCCCGTCTTCTCTGCCCAGGAAAGTTCCTCCTGCTCCAACTTCCGTCTCTGCTCGACTCCAGGCTCTTGCTGGACAACCTCCGGTCACAACTCCACCACCCCAAACGACTGCAAACAATGGACTCACCCACCAGTCCAAAGGATCCACTGAGAAGCGACCAAGTGCACATCAGCCCACAAGTTTCGGCTCGATTGCTCCACTCAAGCCGCGCATCTCCAATCCTTCAACTCCAAGTTCCGTCGTATCCCCTGGGGTAGTTGAAATGAGTCCTAGCATCAGGTCACTCGCCAACACGGGTTTCACTGTCGCTCCCACCACCAATTCGAACAGCAACGACGCCAGTCTCAGGGACGATGACGATGGAACAAGGCAGAGCTACTCGCCAGCCAACTCACCTGGCATGCCTAGTCCTGGAAACTACGATCGGGATGGTGAGGGAATTATCAATTCTATCCTTTTATTTACTCCCATTTGACTCTTCTTTGTTTCCTTGTAGATGACTCCTCCCTAACAGAATTGAGTCCTGATTTTCATAAGAAGAAAAAGATGGACGTTAAGGATGTTTTCAATCAAGAGGAAGAGGACGACGTTTTTGGATCTTCGAAAAAACGAAAATTGATTCCATTGGGTGAGATTTATTTTACATTAATACAAATAAAACATGGCTTTAAACTAATAATTTGTAGATTATGGAGACGGTAAAGGGAGGAAGGACGGGAGCGTTGACGAAAAGAAGAAAAACATAAAGTCCCTCATTGACCGAATCCCAACTGAAAAGGAAGCACTCTTTCAGTACGAAATTGACTGGACTATGGTTGACAATGTACAAACTCAGTTCAATTCTTTGCGCATAATTTTTAAAGCTGACTATTTTCCAGGCTCTAATGGAGAAGCGTATTCGTCCGTGGATAAATAAGAAGATTGTGGAGTACATTGGAGAGCCAGAACCAACTCTAGTGGACTTTATCTGCACAAAAGTTCTGGCCAAGAGCAACCCAGCTGGAATCCTGGAGGATGTGCAAATGGTAATTTATCGCTCAACTGTCTCTCAGTAGTTTATTAAAACATTTTCATTCCAGGTTCTGGATGACGAGGCTGAGGTGTTTGTGGTGAAGATGTGGCGTCTCCTAGTTTATGAAATTGAAGCAAAGAAGATCGGACTTGCGAGTAAAGCATAACTTTTAAATCCAGTTGAATGTCATTTCCAAACTGTAAATAAATTCATCCAGTTTTATAGGGCAGGCAGTTGACCCTGTTTCTTGGTAATAGTGAAAGGGATTGTTTGGGCAGTTGAAAGGTGACTTTCAATTAGTCAAATTAGACCAGTCGATGAACTTTTACCAGGAAACCTATTCTTATCTTATGGGATTCCTTTTTTTAGCTGACTGCGACCAATGAAATTAGTCAACTTGGAAGTCAAAAGGAAGGAAGGAATCAAGTTCAGAGCCACACGGGAAAGCAGGAAGGAAGCTTCACTCCGCAGTCTCTTCTTCAATCCTACAACTTCTTACAATTATGCCATCAGGTAAGTTTTATTTCATTTCGTCACTTCACAATTTGTAAATTTAATCCATGTAATGAATCTTTTCTTTTTTTTCAGATACGAATAGGAACGTTCCTGCACTGAAAGTGCCTTCAGAGGACCAGCGGGTGACTCGAGGAATGGCGGCCAATCTCTTGGGTTCTGGGGCCGTGAGTCGGATGTCAACGCTGGTCGTCCACTTCGATGACGCTGCAGGATGGCCAAAGAAGCAGGAAATAGAAGAAAAGAAGGTAGAAAAGAAGGGATCGAAGAAATCCACCAGTGGCAAGGTGAAGAAGTGAATTCCAGCAGGTTCCGAAGAGGTGTCGATCAACAAACGTTTATGATTCGGGTTTATAGTTGAATGTTATTGTCATTATTATGTCCATATTCAAGTGTTGATTAATTCCAAGCTTTAGAATCGATTCGGTATTAGTTTCTGCATCAATCAATATTTCGTCCTTGTTGTCCAGAAATAAAGCTTTGGAATTTTTCTAATTTTTCCAGCATTTTGTCCGTCTCTGGAGTCTTGGTTTCACTTGGATTTTTTTTGAATTTTGCGATTCTATTTTTTTCCCGCGAGCGGGAGGTTCATGAGGAATGAAAATCTGGAATTATTTTGACATCAATTTCCATACGTTTCTGTTTTTGTGGTCACTTGACCTCATGTCAAGGTCACTCTGCTCAACTGGACGAGGTCAACTTAACTCAGTCATCGACAGGCATCACAGCAATCTGTCATAGGCAAGTTCACTAGACATGTAACCCCTTTATCATTAGCTTTTTTGTTTTAATTTAGATCAAGTGGACATTGACATTGTGGTGACATGACAAGGACTTGATTGACACAATGGCATGGTTCGGGGATAGCTTGGCAAATATCAAAGGACAAATCACTAGTTTCACCAAAGAAGTGCTCACGCCAGATGAGGATGAAGAAGGTAACGCAAAGGATTCTTAAAATACTGTTTGTTCAACAAGTGGCATTTTTTAAGGTCAGAAGAGGTCATTTGAAACAGATTGGTTCCGTTTTGTTTTCTGCTTTGCTGTAAAAAATTGCAATGTGATTGTATAGCGAGGAAATTGATGAAGTTTTAGTTTGCTAGGGCATAGAGATAGAATTGTTTGGGCATAGAATCTAAATGGTATTTTTGATGCCCCAGGTATTCCAGACGCAGAAGTATTCCGTGCCCAAAAGGAAGAGCTCCTTGCCCTGCAAGAGACATGCAAACGACAAAACGACGAGGTAAGTGGAGTTACTTTTTATCATTATTCCTCTCGATCCTTATGCCAATGATAAGATTTAGAATTGAATTAATTCTGTTTCCTTTAGATCCTTCGACTTCGATCGAGACAAGTTGATTTAGAAGAGGAGTGCTTGGCGCTTGATCGTCAAACCAAAACTGCCAAAGAGTCTTATCATGAGTTAGAAAGGGCAATCAATGTAAGTCCGTCTGGCTCAGCTATAATCTAAAAGTAGTAAAAGTTTAATATTTCCTTTCCCATCCATTTCATAGGAGGAAAATTCTCGATTGAAAGAAGAACTGAAACGGTGTAGTGAATCTGTATCCACGGTAAGTGAATTCAATCCAACTGAAAAATGATTCATTCAAACGCTTTAACGTATTTCACCCTCTCAGGCCCAACCCGAACTGAAACCCCAGGTTTCCAATTTCATGTTAACTTTGAAATGCGTGTGATGGGTGCTGAAAATGAGTCATACAGCCACAATATGAGTTATGCCTTCCTGATTAGTCTTTTGCAGCGAAGCGGACAAGACTCTGATTTCAGTTGAGTAAACAGAGGTTACACTTTTGGATTAAGCTTGAGGGCAGATGGTCCTGTCCTAATTGTGCAATGGCGCAACTTTTATCCAGCATAGGGTAGATAAACTTGGAGTGTCGGTGCCTTGATTTGCGGATTTCCTTTTCAGGGGGGAGGGATAGCTGCGGAAGTGTGTTTTGTTTGTTCTTTGCTGACTAATCTTGGGTGATGAGTGGAAGAGAAAGCAAATAAAGGTGAGGATAAGATTAGAGGCTTTGTGATGTGGGTATGAATCGTCACCCTTTAGGTCCAACTGTTCCTATTCTAATTGAGTAGGTTGTTTGGGGCATTTGTGAGTGTGTGTGTAATGTATGGGATATGAATAGTTGGTTGGAAGTAGCTGGGTGTCTCTGGTTATAATTCATTACGACACTGTCGCCCATCCACCTTCCACCTGAAAAGAGTTTAGGAGCATACGAGAGTCCACGGTCCCACTTCCAATCCAACCACCAACCCATCACCCAACCAACATCAAACTTAAGATTCCGGCTTCAATCCCCTCTGAGTCCAGAGTACTTGACACCTACAAACATGCCCCCTACAATTCCTCAGCTTTTGTTTCAACAACGGATCCATTTCATCCAGTAACAGTCCAGAGCCCAGACAGTTGGGTCTAAATCCTTCGCCAAGCAATCGCCAGCTAAAGCGCCTCCTTTCCAATTCCCAGGTTCGTGTTGTTTCCATTTCCTTCTTAATTGTAAAGGGAAGTGTACTTTCGGCTAGAGTGAAGTCTAATTGAGCCGAGTTTGGATTAAGGACGCATAGAAAGGGAAAGCTGATTGAATTTGAAAGCTTTCTCTCCCTCCTAAGAGCAAGTGGTGCATGACTTTCACTCTTCTTTTCTCTCAAATAGATTAGGCGAAATGGATTTAATATGGAGTCTCTGCCCCAGGTGGGAACAAGGCCTCTCTACTCCTACTTTGTTTCAATTTCAGTTTCTTGTATAGGAAGACAAGGGCGGTTGATTGTTGTCATTGCGTGTCTTTGATGTATAGTTGAATTCCTACTGCTTCCTACTGGGGTAATGAGAGGCCATTGTGCTCTGCTCATGTTCTCAACACGCAGGGCTTCCGTTCCGTTTTTCCTTTCCCCATAACTAGACCAATGTCGCCAGCCCTATCCCGCACCGGAACAGCCCACCTTCAAAGTAGTCTCTCAATTAGCAGAGTGTTCTCTAATTAAATGCTCCTAATCGCCCCCAATTTCACCACCCCTGTACTGTCTCCAAAAAATAACCCCAGCAGTCCTTTTTCTTTTCCAAAGGGAGGAATTCACCTGTCAAGGAACGTGTTTCCCTTCTTTTTCTGCCCATTAGAGTCCCTGTCAATTCGGACTTTGTGCTTTTCCCCCTCCCTTTTCAGTCTGAAGCCACTTGTGGGGACTCACAGTTCGGGTGGAGTGGATGTTTGCATAGTGATGAAGGAATAATAAAAATAGGAAACACAAGTGGAGGGGAAAAGATCCCACCAGATCCATTTTCAGATGAATTGGAAATTAGCATTCACATGCATGGATGAATCTACTCAATTATACTTCCGGTGATCTACCATTTTAAACACTAAAATTCTAATTAAAATGAACCATTCAAACCGCTAAACGCATACTGGACTGTATCCCAATTAGCACCTCATCAGTCAGATTTTGAACCAATGGGAGTATAAGCTGGATTCTGATTGGATGATTCAGAGACCGAGGTCAAGAGCCTCTCCTAACAGCCATAGAACCATTGCGGAATTCAAATGAGTTTTTTGAAGTTGAGGCTTGGGAGTTGCTTCCTTTTGTTTTATGGTGAGAGCAAACAGTGAGACATGTCGTCGTCTTGTTTGTTTCCCAAACTTTTGACGCTTCCTTCCTTTGAGTGTCCTTTCCTCTTCTGTGCTTCGATAGCATAAGGTTTCTGGCCCTGTTCTGGAAGTTAGCGTGATGATTTTGAGGCTCATAGTGTTTATTTCAAGAGCTCATTTAAGGTGCGTGTGAATTGGACTTGGTTTTAAACCGGCGGAGGAAGTGGGGAGATGGCCACTTTCCCTGTCCCTCTCCGCTGAAGCTGTCCATGTTGTTTGAAGTCTTTTCTATAAGCAGTGAGACACACGAGAGGTTTGTTGTTCCTTTGGTTTTGCCATGGTGAGGCCACCAATAAATGATTGATTGAGAATCGATGGAGTCTCTTCCTTCCTCATCGTCTTCTTTTCTGAATAAGTGGATCCTCCCCTGTCTCTAGACTCATGGATCCCTTGATTGGTAATGAGAACTGGACATCGGTGGGACAGGATGACAGACGGGAGAGGAGAGGGACGGACTCCTCGTTCCCAGTCCAGTCAGCTCCTCCAAGCTTGTCACTCATGAAACTTTAGTGAGCTCTTAGCATGTCAACCGCCGAGTCGTGGAATACAGCTACGCGGTCCGTGCCACTCCTCAATTGGATTGGTGGGCTTTAAGCCTTTTCAGCTCCGAATTCAGCCACCACCACTGCCCCACCGACACTCATTAGTAAACTCCTGGGTAAGTAATCAATAGACTCGGCTCCTCTCCCCCGGATATCGGAGGTGTTTCTCCGTCTCATGAGCATCTAATCCACTTACTTCACTTCACCCAGCCTAAGCTCCTTCCCACCTGCCCTGCTGAAATGTATGGAAGGACACACACTCCTTCCAGTGAAGCAGCAGGGAATGGTCTGGAATTAGGAACTGAGGAAGGATGAGGAGAGGGAACTCCAGTCTGTTTGCCAGGGGAGAGACGGCTATTGTTGGGCTCTAATGGGATGCAAAGTGCTGCTCATGAATATTCCAGCCCCACTCATTCCTCTCATTCGGCGTAGAGGATCATCAAAGTCCATCGTGTCAGTGAGATGTCAGGCCAACAGGAAAGGCCATTGATGCTGGGCAGGTGGAAAGTCTCAGGTGAAAGTTGTTCTTCATCTCCGAATCTCCGGGGCTGCGGAGAAGTATTTCTTCCTGTGGATGGAAGTCTATGAGTTTGGAATTGAATTTGAACTCAATCACCCGACACTTGTCTCTCTTTTATGAGCCATTCAGTCCCTCCTCGTGTACACGCATAATAATTTTTATGAGTCTGACTAAACAGTTTTGTTGGAGTCCCAACCTGAGGGAAGCAAATCCTCCCTGGGATTTAATTGCTCCCTCTCAGGTGGCTGGAAGACAGCCATTCCTTCCACCACATCAGCCAACCCTCCTTCGGTCTTTGACTCTTTGAATTTAATGACGGCTGAACTCGGATAACCAAAGCTAATCCAGTCATTTATTCATTCACATGAACAGGCACAAGGAACAGAAACCAATGGGATTCAAAACCATGAACTCACAGAGCCGGCCCTGGAAGGAACAACCTCTGAACTACCTCAGCAGAACTATGACGAACTCCTCGTCAGGGTAAGTTCCAATTTACGACCAACTGCCCATTGTCTTGAGCTTAATTAAAATAAACATTCGATAATAGTAACAATGGTGGATTGAATTTCTAGGAATTGGAGGAGCGGTGTGCGGCTTATCAAACGGACTTGGAAAGCATGCGCAGTGAGTTGATGACCCTCCAGCTCCAGGCCGACTCTGCTGAAGAGAGCCAAGCAAAGTTCGTCCGGGACATGATAGCCATCCTCCAGTCTGAATTCCAAGTGGATGGAGCCCCCGTTTACAAGCAGAGAAGAAGACTCTCGGGAGACTGGACTGGGTCCATTCTGGAGACACTGAAAGAACTTGGGTTCCTCTGGAAAGACTTACATGAGAAGAAAGCCACACTAGAAAGGAGAGTGACCAAGCTGAGTATTATTGGAGACGGGCAAAGGAATGACCAATCACAACCAACAGCCAATGTCATCGATCTCTTCAATGAACCCTTCTTCCCATCCAAAATTGACTCATTTGGTTTGGAGACGATCCTCGAGGAAGACCGGGCTGAGGACGAGGTGGTTGGCTCAGCGACCAAACCAGAGGTCAAAGACCTCATTGGAGAAGAAGCCTTTGGAAGTACCCCAGCGCGGAGGAGGGGAACCCCAAGTCCTGCCACAACCAATTTCTCATCCAATTCTTCAACACAGACGGAGGAGGAGGAAGCGGGGACTGAAGGGGATCCTTCAACTAGTCACAATGAGGAATTGGCTTTGCTTCAGGCTAGGGCAGAGCAGTGGACTCAAGAGGAGGCTCGACTGCTCGCTCGAGTAAGAAAGCACATTACAAATATGGAGAGAATCTGGCATGCACGGTCTGTGTAATTCTAGCCGCCTGGAATTCCCCAATTGGGCTTTTAGAATTCGGGAACTTAAGAGCTCCGTGATGAGTACTCTTGATATGACATTAAAACGTAATTAATTGCTAGAAGCTTTTTGGATTGAGGTTTTAGGGCATGCCTGAGAGATGGAGACAGAGGGGCTTTAGAGATGTATAATTGAATTTCTTGGTTGGTAAGTTGTTCATCCAAGTGGGGGGAATTGGATTTGTTGTTTGGGTCATTGTGATGAGTGATGAGTTTGGAAAGTTGTTTAATTCCTCCTCCATCCTTCCTTGCTCTGATGTTAAGTTTGATTTGTCTATTTTTGTTATAGTTGGATGATCGTGATGAGCGTATCGTCCGGCTGGAACTTGATTTGGGAAGACTCCGTTCTCATTTGGTTGAGCTAGAAGAGACGACGACGTCTGAGGGAGTGGAGAGTGAAAGGAAGGAAGCCGTTTTCCAGTCTCGCATTGCCCAACTGGAGAATGAGTTGGCCCGGACATTGCAACAAAAGTAAAGTCCCTTCCTCACTCGGTATCTCTCCCTATATTGATTTTCGGCTACTACTTGATGTGTCCTTTCTCGGAGCACTTTTTCCCCTGGAGAAAGTGCTTGCTTCCTTGTGTAGGGCATGTGGATGTCCTGCCCTACTTTTCAACTTTCACCTCTCAGTCCATCCCTCTGGGAGTCCTATTGATTGATTCCTCTCCTCCTGAATAGATAATCCACTAAAAATGAAGAACTTGTCTTTAAACAATGTATCGATTCAAACAATCACTCCCCACAAGGGGGTGACTTTTCAGAGAACAGGGGAAAGGCGGGTTTCTTATGCATAATAAAACATACCCTGATTATTACTCTCTCTCTCCTTTCCAATTTAAATGATGACCTCGCCTTCATTCTATTGGCGAATTCGAGTCTTCTCATGTGCATGAATTCTTCCTTCTGATGGCTGAATAATTCTCATTTTCCTTTCTTTCCAGAGAACGGGGTTCTGATGTTCGAGAGGAAATCATCAAGTTAACTACGGAGAGGAACTCACTCCGTCTTACAAACGGAAGTCTTCAAGATCAAATCCAGAATTTAAATGCACAGCAACAAAATCTCCATTTTGTGCTAGAGCAATTCCAAAGAGGTGAGGGAAAAAGGAACTGGGATTCCAATTAAATCCAAAGTTTCCTCTTTCGCCTTCAGGGAGAAAGCAAGGAAATGGAAATAGAACTAACCTCATCATGTACTTTTTCAATCCTCCCACTCCCACTCCTTAGAATTAACATTCCCTAAAACTAAAATGTGAAAAAGAAAGAAGTCCTATGACCCCCCTCTTGTCTCTGTCTATCCTCAATCCCAGGGTCATTTAATGCCTGGCCGAATCGGATTTTAATTAGAGCTCTCCGGTTTTATTTATTATCCGATTTCAATTCCTTGTTTCCCTGTGTTGACTCATTTGGTCATTTGAAATGGATACTTTGGTTTTCAAATTGGTTTTTTTTTATTTTGCAGAGCGGGATGCAGAGGTGATTGCTGTTGAGAAGCGCCTTGGCCTTGAGCTGAAGCAATTAGAGCAGAAGAATGATGTCCTCAAACGGGAATTAGAGAAGGAAAAGACTTCGCTGGAGAAAGCCAAATCAGGACTGGATGCTGCGACACAGCTCAATACTCAGATTGCCGAAAAGGCTATGGCAGTGGCGACTCTGCGAGCACAAGGTATTTCCTATATTCAGAACTAAAATTCTCCAGACCCATTCCAGATGAGAGTCTTAAGTTCTGCCAAGTCCAATTAGATGCTTGTGCCTGCCTGAGAAATATCAGTTGGTAATTTGGGGTCCATTCCATAGTCCCAAATTCCTTCCTGATATCCCCCAGTCATGGACACAACAGCCTCATTCTTTTAGTTTCCTTTATGTTGTTATTATTATGTTAGCCTCTAGTTTTGTTATTTTACTAGGCAGGTTTATTCTCTTTTGTTCTCCTTTCCAATTCAAATGAAACTAACTTTCTCCATTTGGACATTTGAACTTAATCTATTGGTCACCTTATTTGCCTACCAATCTCCACTTTGTTTGCTCATCCAATTCCAAACACAATTTCTTTAGCTTTCTCTCATTTAGTTTTGCTTTTCAAGGCTTAAACTGAAACTTCCTTGGAACTTTGGGTTCCCTTTTAGAACTTGTACTTGTAGAAGAGACTGTCGGTATTAAGGCATTTGAAGTAGAGCAGCCCGACTGTTTTTGAAGTGTGGCCTCTCCTCTACCTGTGGCACACTTGAGCTCTTGTCCAGGGAAGAGGGGAGGGACCGCCATGACTTTTCCCCATTTTGAGTCGGAAGTCCTTTTGCATATTTGATTCCCGATGATTGTTCCCTTTCTGAATAATTTAAATGCAAGGAATATAATAGGCCTGACGGAATCAAATGGTAATTTAGCACCGGGGAATCGGACTGGGCGCAAGACCTCGGGGTGTCATACCCCTGCAGAGTAGGACAGAGACGAGGCTACTTATGTGTCCTGGCCGTGTCATTCCGTCCTCAGTTGGTGTTTCGTTGGTGCATTGGTTGGGTCGGAGGTCACTCTTGGTTAGTTGCTTGGACTAATCTCATTTGGTAACTCAGAGACGGAGGTGCCCCCAGGGGGAATCAGACAATAAGTCTCGGGTTGCTCAGTGAGATTTGGCCCACGGCTAATGCGAATCTTCTTGCTAAACAATCTCGTGTCTTCGCATCCTCCTAAGCTTGGCGAAGTAGCTCATTAGGAGAGTTGTTGTGGAGGGCGGTCTTCTCCAAGCAGAATCTAAAACTAATTATACTCTCTTCTTGTTCTCAAATGCTTAAAATCCTCTTTCTTGTCATAGAAAGCCTCTATTACCTCCTCCTTTAACTCTAGTTTCTAAGAATCCTCGCTACCTTTTTAGTATAAACTCTCTGTAATCTGCCAATATAATAAATAATTCTCCAATTATGATCTGGAGGAAGGTGGTGGTGGTGGGAATGTCGGTAGTGTTAAATTGTTGTTTTGCTGCTTCAAAAAGTGCCCCGGTCCCTTCCCAATCCCCATTGGCTCCTTCCTTAGGAACAAACTCCTCCCCACTCCTCATCAGAAATCTCCCTTGCAAGGAAGCTCCTTTTCTTTTTCTCAAATTGAGAAATCATGTTGAAAACTTTCCAAACACGCCTTTTCCCTTTTCTGAATTTTATATGACTTGCCCTCCTTTATTCCCAATAATGGTTCTGCTCCTATTTTTAAAAATAAAAGTTGAAATGTCTCTCCGGCATACTTATTGATTTGCCATTTGGGAATAAAGGTATAAAGTGACTTTTGGGTTTAAATAATTAGAACAACGTTGACTGGTTGGAGTGCTGGGTTTTTTCCCTTGTTGTTGTATCCCGAAGGTTTCTTTCCCTTTGCTTTCCCTCAATAATTCAGTCGGTAGAATTCCTCATTTCCCTCCGTAATTAAGACATCGCTCCTGTCGTCGTCCTTTAATTATGGATTGGCAACTCATCATGGGGAAATGGGGCACCTGATAAGACTCTCTCGCTCATGCTTAATGACAGACATTACACTTCCAAGTTGAATCCAATACCAGAATTAAAGGAATAAATTAGACTTTAGACGAAGGATTGTTGTTTAGGAAAGGTATTGAAGCCATGCGAGAGACACAGGGTTTATAATTAAGCTAATGACAGGCAGAGTGAGGAAGTGCTGGATTGTGGAATGCTTGTCTTGTGTTTTGCTGGAGAGGCATGGAGGAGTTCGCATGAAGAGCCACCTGGACCTCGCTTGAATTTCCTTCCCCTGGGTGGTGAGTATTATGTCAGGTACTGGTGGACTAATTGCATCGGTACCTGTCTAATGCTTCCCATCCGGAAGGCAACCAACATCACTCACTGCCCGGAACTTCCTGGAAGAAGTAACACAAAGAGAAATCCACTTGGAATCAACCAGGATTAAGAAAATGTCTACAACCACAAATGAACCGAGCAATCCCTCCCATCCTAATTCCACAGGCATGTTCTTTAGCTGGTAATCCTGTTAGTGAATAAGCTTCATTTTACTTATATTCAGTTGCAAAATTGTATAAGGGACGAAAATGTAAAAGGATACAGAATTGAGTATTGAATTGTAATGGTAGTTGGTCTAATGTTATGTTTTTATTTCATGATTGTGACCAGTACAAGAGCGTGATGGCGAGATTGTCAAGCTGAAATCTGAAATGGACAAAGTGGCTACGAACTTGGATGGAAAGATTGATCGGTAAGTGCCAAATCCAATTTGAGTCCTTGGATATGGAAATTAGAGTTTTGAATCCACGAGGATGACAGCAAGTGAAGGAATCCATCTGCTGGAAAGTGTTGATTGAATGAAATTATCCTCCCTTTCCTTCCTCCTGAGTGTTTTCCAAAGACACTGATTCCGCTGGTCTAATTCAATCTCATCCTTCCATTATCCTCTCTCAGCATTCCGCCTGTCAATCCCTCCCTTTGTTCCTCCTCTGATTCATCAGTGTCATCATCAGTCCACATTCCAGGGAACTCCACACGTCCCATCAAGGGATTACGCTGACACTGAGCCCCTTTTGTTTCTCAGGTATTTGATCAAGAACTTGGTCGTTGGCTACTTTTCCACACCAGAGGACAAGAGGACAGAAGTCCTCAGGCTCCTCGCCACGGTCCTCGACTTCAATCGAGAGGATAGACAAAAGACAGGACTGGAAGCAGGCTTTTCTCTCTGGCAGTTTGGGAGAAGGGCATCTGGAGGAGTAGCAGAAAAAGAAAAAGAGAAGCAGGTGAGTTGCAGTCACTCGACTTGTAGTCTTTGAAGGATGCACACATTGAGCCTAATTCACTTTTGGTGGATTTCCAGTCTTTGTCTGAAGCCTTCATTCACTTCCTGGAGAACGAGTCCACGCCCAAGGTGGAGCTCCGAATGTCAGTGGAAGAGATGACCAGACGGAACATGAGCGGAGTGAGCCCAGCAATATACACAATTGAATGGCTAGAGTGTGACTGGAATGAATTGTTTTGAGATGCTAATGGCCTTACTGTCTATTTCCATTTTCCAGTCTGGTGGTCCTCCTGGTGAGCTCGGAAGAGAAAGTCCATTAGGAAGTTCAGCAGCAGGGGAAGGGAGCAGTCGAGCTCTGCCTGAAATCTCAATGTCACTCCCAGTCTTGACACAGGCGGATCGGAGCAATTCAATTCTCAAGGAGTTGCTCAATCCAAAGCCTTGAAGAGATGCTATGGAGTTTAAACGAGGATTCAATCAAGACTCTCCATAGCAGACTCAGCACTCGCTCCTTTTTAAATCAAAATGTTATTTCTAGCCTCCTCGAGATTTCCTATTGGGCGAGTGTGATTGTTTTTTGATTTCTAATCAAGGGAGACAGGGATTGCACTAATCCTGAGAATGAGGATTTTGATGAGTTTGTTCAGATCAGATGGAATGATGATGGAATGATCAGAAATACAAATGTCCCCTTACGCTTAGGATTCATGGAGATTCGGAAGTCAGTGCCACTTCAGAATTCCGGAATGTTGAAATTGAGGCATGGCGGAACTCCCCTCAATCTCCAATCCCGACCCAGACGGAGAAAGCGAAGAGATGATTTATTGTCCCTTCTTTCCTTTTCTTCTTGATTCACGTCAGACAAAAAGAAATCTACAACTTTTTAGCATTTCCGAAAGAATTACTCTGAACAAAGTCATCAAAATCCGGGAAGGAGCCAGAGGCGGAGGGAAATCCACTCGATAGTTTTTATATTTTATGAACGGAACAAATTATAACGCTAATAATGAACTCTTAAGATCGTGTATAGGACATAATGTCGTTGTAAATAATCCCTTCTTTGAAGATGGCAATTAAAGGTGGTGTGGATACTTGAGTTACAACCACAATTTATTAATTAGGCTTCAATTAAACTCCGTTACACTGTTATATTTAATATAGAAACATCCTGGGAACCAGTTTGGCATTTCTGCTGACCTTTTGAGCTTCCACTTCCTTTTCATTTTATAGAAGTCCTGCAAGTTCCAAAGCGACTTCGCAACTGTTGCCCTCTTGGTGACACAGAGACGGAAATACTTTGGAAATCTTTCAATTGAGTGCCTCCTTGGATTGGTTGGAAGTCAGAGCACGTTCCCTTTCTACGACTCGCTGGAATCCTTGAAGAATTTCCAGCACAGCGAGCAAGCATTGACTCTGGACTCCCGCATGGAAATAATGGAATGGGCGTGGGTGGGTTGGATTGAAAATCCTGTGGGTTGAGGAATGGCTCTTGAGTCCGGAGCATGCGCAGAGTTCGGAAGAGATGGAGCACAATTCTGGACAAAGGAAGATTCAATCTCTTGTTAGGGCAATAATTCTTAAGTGGCGTAAAATAAATCCAACTTCTCCGACCCAGATCATTCGAGGAAGTAATTAACTCCAGTTCCCATTAAATATTGAAGCTCTGGAGATGGCAGCTTCTCATAAACTCATTGGCCAATTCCATGTTCCATGTCAATTGAGGGAAGGGCTGTAAATCACAAGGAAGTGACCTGGACATGACTCCCCGGGTGCCATTTTAGTCCCTTCTCCTTATCCCTTTGTTATAAACTAAATAAGGTACATAACTATTAAACCCAGGCTGAGAACACAGAGAAACGCCTTATTACAGTTTACGTACACAGTAATTACGTGCATTTTAAAATAACTCTTTTCCGTGCTCTCCCTGGTCTGGTTAATGTCAAAGGAATCAGAGGTCAAGGAGCAACTTAAATAGTTTGTGGAAATGCCTCAACTGCGTTGAGCTGGAGAAAGGGTCATTGGTGCATGAGATTCTCAATACAAAGTTATAAGTTCTATTTCCCGTAGTTGCGAGTAGCTTAGTTTAGTGGTTGTGTGCTGTTCGGGTCATCCGGGGTCACTGTCTTCAAGGGCTCAAGTCCCTGCTTCATCGTAGCCCTTCACAAGTCTTTCAATGATGAGGCGAATCACAATTTTGTAAATGGATTCTATGTTCTCTGTGTAGCGGTCTTCAAGGGTATTCTTCACAGCGGTCAGGAAAGGCTTCTCAATTTTCTAAAAATAAAAAAAAGGAAGAGGTCATTCAGGTCAAATTCAATTTGTCTTACATTCCCCGAGATCGAGATTGGGCGCTAGGAATTTCAATTCCTGCCGGGACTCTAACTCGGCCCAACGGAAAACAGAAAAATTCCGATCTCACTCTCCGAATTTCGGTAATTGTGCAGTTAATCAAATTAATTGGGGTCTGGAAACCTGTAAACATCTCCGCTGACCAGCTGACAACCTGACGGTGACCTCCGCAAGTAAGACAAGTCTACATAATCTATTAACATTTTCTGTTTCAATGACAGACAACTTGTAACTAAACAGACATATAATCTTATTAACCGGCGTTTTTTTTTATTGTAGAAAATGGTGAGGTCGGCTGGGAAGGTGAAAAAAGGTGCCAAGATGACGAACGAAGTTGCTAAGAAGCCAGCGATTCACCGCTACCGCCCGCTGCCAAAATACCTCAAGGAAATTCGCCAGTACCAAAGCACAACGGATATGCTGCTCCTTCGACTACCATTCCAGCGATTGGTTCGTGAAATTGCCCAGAGGTTGGGTAGCGGTGGCCTGCGATGGAAGGCAGAAGCTCTCTCGGCACTTCAAGAAGCTTCCGAATATTTTATCATTGGTGTATTTGAAGACTCCTATTTGTGTACAATCCATCGAAGCCGGGTGACTCTTTCACCGAAGGACATCCATCTTGCTCTCCGTATCCGAGGAGAGAGAAGGTAAAGGAGGAGGTCAAGTTGAAGGGTGAGATCAATTAATTTTTAAAATTCAAAGCTAAGTGTATCCGTTGACTGACTTCAAAAGCTCACACTGTTATGACTGTTTTTCTTACAAATTAACTACGGTCCTTAAAAATTAAATTAATCAAATACTCAATGGAATAAATTAATTTATAAAACTTGATCATTACCCAGAAGAGCTCAGAAGTAAATCCTGGGATTTTTCTATGTGTTGAGCCCACTCTCTCTAGTAACTGGACGAATGCATCTGGATTGTCAAGTGAACGGATGGCCTGGTCCAGAGTGGACATGACCAAGGTCGCATGGTCAGCCAACTCCGTACTCTCCTCCTGCTGCTGTCTCGTCTTCAATTCCTGGAACTTTTCAAACAGGTTCAGGAGCTCGGCATTTTCTTCAAAAAGTCTGGAAATGGAACAACATCCTGATTAGAAGTCTCATCAACTTTACTTCCGTAAGGAGCAAATTATTTTTATTTCCTCATGCGTGAATTCTTTTGATTAGCCGCTTGACTTGAGGTTTATTAGAGTGGATGAAGGGCCTCTGAAGCCTCCTGATCAATTTAATTCTAAAGGTTGCTCATTTTTGTTTTCTGGTTGAAGACTCAGCGGGGGGCAACGTTCAAAGACTTTCTGATCTAAATTAAGGAATGGCGGAGTAAATAGCTGGCAGAAAGACAGGAAACTAAGGTTATTAAGAAGAACAAACTTTTAACCTAAAAACGCCCCAGGGTTTTTCAACCAAGAGGGAAAGTTCTCTCTATAGACAGCGAAAGCCACGCTTTATTCCTTTTACAGACTATTTTGTGCCATTTTGAGCTGTTTTTTCATCGTCGTCAGACAAAAGAGCCTCAAGTTCCACTTCATTCGGCCCAAGCACAAGAGCAATTTGTGAAATGACGCTCCTAATGTTTGACGTTAATTGATTTCAGACTGAGGTTTTAGTCGCTTGGATTTTCGCTAATTAGAAGAACGGCCTTGGGCGCTGATTAGGGAGATTTGACAAATTAGCATCTTTCCCCCCTTAGAATTAATTATTCCTCAATGGAACATGCGCTCTTCGGTTTTCCTCAATTAATCTAAATTGTGGCGGATGTGGGAAGTAACTGTGTTTTCCTCATCATTCTTCCTCGATCGGAGAGCACTAAATTATTCAGTTTGACCTGTTGCCCTTAACTTTGTTGATGGAACTGTTGAATAGTGAATGACCTCCTTGAGACTAAGGCGAATGAAAGTGCATACGAAGTTTGTCCTTGATACTTACTTGACGAACATGCAGACTCCCGTGGCTTCAATGGCTCGACTGATTCCTTTCCAGGAGGCGACGATAGAGTACTTTTGTTTGGCTGTCATGGGAATGCGTGGGTCGGCGTAGGGCGTGCTTGATCCTGAAGGGCCCCCTCCCTTGTCCCCCTTTCCCCCTCCGCCATCTTCGTCCTTACTCCCAGCACAACCCATTCTCTCTCTCCCTTGTGACGATGAGCTTGACCCAAAGAGTTTGAATTTACCCATAAACTTAGGAGCCAGTGGAGTCCCTCCTGATGTCGTAATGCGCCATTGATTGGGGCAGGAGTGGCGGGGCCATGTCAAAGTCAAAGCAGCCACTCTCCTCCCAAGATTAGTAAGACTGAACCACTGGCTACTTCCATCCAGTTGCGTTGACTTTCACTCTGACTCACTTTCACTTTAACACTGGACAGCCTGGACTCGGAAGCTCAGAGGACTCCGGTATTGATTGAGAAAACAGATTTATTTATGACTGATGACTGTTGGAGAGGAGCTGTATGCTGACAGAGGAGTCCAACTGCCCACAAGCAAGGACTCTGTCACTCCTCGCATTCACTGTCTCTCGCACCGAACCCCCTTAATTATTCATTAAAGATCCCTCATGCGTCAAGTCAGCTAGAAAGTACACAATGGCAGCAAGTGGGGAACACTCTGGCACCAACCAGGCTCGTCTTTTGTCCTCCTACAGTTGTTACAGCAGCAGTTGGTTTGTTGGAAATGTAAAATAAAACTCAAGGTTTGTTCTCCATGTCGAAGTTCAGTTAAGAAGAATGTTTGATGGAGATGATTGTGATGATGGTGGTAGGAGAGTGAATAATCCTTGACTGAGATGCAGGAAGAGAGAGAGAGTCTGTCCAGGGCCTGGGCTTCCTTCCATCCAATGGATCTACTTTCTCCACTTTCTCTCCCTGAGCATGTCCCTTTTCATTCCAGAGCAGAGTATGGAGGCCACACACCCAAACACCTAGCACCAGCAGATTAGAATCACCTCAGGTCAATCCAATGGAGACTCTAATCCCCATTCAACCACACACACACAGTTCCACACCATTCTAAAACTCATCTTCAGACCTTAATTGCAACGGGAATTATGACCATGGGACTAAACACTCTGGCCACACTTTCCCCTTTTCCCTAGTCATCTACGACTCGGAACGGAAATGAAGAATTGGACTTTCATTTACTTAATTTCTGCTCTAAATCCAACGGAGGAATCCAATGAATCCAATGGAGCTCTTATAAAACTAGGAGTTAGACGCTAGTAGTGTAGGAGTCTAATGGCACAAGAAGGATATTAAAATGAGATTGTTACGTCCCACTCCCTGCCTCTGACAACCCCCCGTCACTCTCTAATTTGTACAAAAGCACTCTTGCATTCTTCAATTCAGAGTAACCAAGGCTCCTGATTGGCTCCTTCCCTCTTGACAAGAGCTCTCCTATTCTGATTCGTTGAGGAATTTAACTTTCTCCACATGACATTCTCCCTCCTCTTGAAATTGTCATGATGGAAATTGCAGTTTCCTGCAATGATTGGTTTAGTGTAAAAATCAAACTTTATTTCTAGGTTAGAGTTGTGATTGGAAATAAAGTTTCATTGGAAGGTGGCTGTCAGGCCTTGAGTGGAATGCCTCGAGGATTTAAGGAAATTTCCTTTTTCAAAGTGTAGGAGGTGAGAGTTCGAGTTAACTTTTCCCTTTGGAGAAAGTTCGAGCTCAGCATGCCAAAGTTTGTGTTTTGTAACCATCCATGTCCCCAGCTCAAGTGGGCCTCTGCCACTGGAGCTATTCATGGGCCTTGCCCAAGCCCATGAATATTGGAAGTTGTTGGTGGGGAAAATAGGAGTGAAAGAGTTCCAGCAGGGGCTTGATTGAACTTGGAAAAAGGGACTTTCCAGTCAGGAGAATGTCTTGATTCCAGCAGAGCCGGCTATTGATTCTGGACTGGGAAGAAGGGGTGGTCTAATTACTTTCCCAGGTGAAAGTAAAGCACTTCCAATGCCCACTCCCATGAAATCAAGACTCTAAGCAAACCTCCCCTCCCCCCACTTTACTCGCCTTTCTTTTATAAAGCCATTATAATGCTATTTTATTAAATTCTAGACCCTCCCCTAGTCACGCATCCCAGCCCAACTAAAACAAAAGTTGTCTTATCACACACTTACAAAAATTACAATTAAAATAAAACAGAGGAAATCATTAAAAACCGAAATAATGTAAATAGTGAGACAGACTTTTGACAGACTGGAGTCCCAATTAAGAGAATTCATTAAAAACCGGTGTTAAGAAGTATAATGCGGAATAATAATTGTAGAACATTCTCACTGGAGTTTCACAAGTTCCTACGAGTTATAGCAAAGAGCAGTAATTAATAGCACAGTAGTTGTAGTAATAGTATAGTTATTAATTAGGATAAATCTTTAATTAGTGGCAGCATATTTTCCTTGTCAAGTGAGAAACTTGTGTGTTGGTGTCAATTATAGAGGAAGGAGTGAAGAGAACTAGGCTTCAAATGACTGCTGGAAAGTACAGTATAATTAAATCATGGTGGCAGTTGTAAACTTGTAAACTTGTAAACTACCGGATGAACTCTTTCTAAACCAATAAGCAAACCTCCAACAATCACTTCTTCACTAATCCCTTCTTTCTTCTCCATTTCCGAATATTTTGTGAAGTGTGGAGGATCGGATGAGAGGAGAGTAATACTAACCAACTGAAGACGAAGAGGAGGTGCTAAACCAAACTATTGCAAGCGGACATTCTCATTTTAGTTAGAAAACATTTTCTATTTCTTCTTTAGGGTGAAGAAACTTCTCTTCTTGGGCTCGACTTCACGCTGACTGGAAGCCGGGAGTGTTTGAGCCCTTGAGGCTCCGGATCCTCCAGCACCTTCGGCTTGACTTACGTCTTGGATCCCTCTCACCCATTGGTTCACTTCTTCATCATCCTTTGCTTGGAATAAAAACTCACCACCGCCCACCAGCCTGAACACAACAAAAATTAGAATTTGTATCAAAATACAATGAAAAATGGAGTCTCACTTGAGTCTGAAGACGTGCTTCTTCTTCGTATAGTCAGCTGCAACTTCGGCAGAAGAGCCATGGAGGTCGCTTGGATTCTCACCTCGGAAGTAAGCCTCGGCTTGAGTCCGAAAGTTCTTTTGATCCTTGTAGAAAAGTAAATTACTCCCACGGAGAACTACGTAGACCTTATCCCAGGATCTAAAAAGAAAACCCATTTTAGCATTACATTTTATTACATTTTTACTTTATTCACTTGGATTACCTGTTAGATGCCTTTTTCGTCGTTGATTCCCATTCGTGTTTCCTATGCAGAACTCCTTCAACCAATCCTTCCTCACTCGGGCCAGGCCGATCTGAAAAATAACAATTAAGGCCTTAAACTCCATTTAGAAATGCACTTTTCCATTTTATTGAGTGAAGCATGCTGCTTGAGTGGAAGAAGAAGCAGAGAGCGAGAACACATTAGCATGCTCGTAGAAGCGATAATTTCATAAACGAATCGGAAGCCATTTCCCACCCAGTTGCACCTCCACCCTCTTCGTCAGTTGGCACTTCCACCACCACAATCTAATTAGGAGTCAAAGTGGGAAAAGTGTGAGGGAAATGGAGCAGGGAAAAGGCAGTGAGACGAGGAAAGGAAAAAAGTAAAGGGAGACTCCCTTGGAATTCATGGTTCTGAAGTTACCTTTCATTTTCTGGATATTTGACTCATCATCAGAGGCACTTCCGCCTGGGATTGACTCCAGCGTCGAAGACTTTGACTTTTTCCATCGGAAACTTCGGAAGGGCGACTTGGAACGGGAACGAGCACTCAAGTTCTTCAATTCATCTTCGCCTAACCAACCCACTCAGGTACAGTTAAACAATTATAAGCTCCGATTCCATGCATTCATTCCCTTCCCATTCTCATCAAAGTGAGTATAAATTACAAGACTGGAGGGAAGCTTACAAGGGTCGAACCCTTAAAGTAGTTTTGCAAGCGGAAGCAGCGGGTGTGTGGTCAAAAGAGCAAGACTGGAAGGACAAGTGAATTGTGCGATGAGAGATGAATTCAAGGGTGCAGGGAGTTGACCAACTTACAGTTCTCATCAAAATCGTCGTCGCCCTCTTCATTTTGGAATGCAGAGTCACTGCTCTTTGTGCTCTTGGAGGAAATTGTGGAAGGGGACTTGGGATGATGCTTTGGAGATTTAGGAGAGGAAGAACCCAAAGATTCCCGCAAGGAAAAAGAAGGAAGTCTAAAAGAA
Organism: Pseudachorutes palmiensis; assembly: GCA_009869845.1. Classification (NCBI taxonomy): domain Eukaryota; kingdom Metazoa; phylum Arthropoda; class Collembola; order Poduromorpha; family Neanuridae; genus Pseudachorutes; species Pseudachorutes palmiensis. Next base: position 12,623 of record VNWY01000487.1, on the reverse strand, counting down.
CCTACAGAAGACCCACCACCACCCAGCAAAAATAAATAAAAAACCAAAAAACAAAAGATATGTCAAAACCATCATCAAAAATCTTGTTTCCATTCGTGGCTTGAGGCATTAGCATTAGACTGTACCTGTTTTCCCTTTCCCTGGAGACTTTGGAGATTTCCCAGGGGCAGGAGATACTGGCGTCGTGGGCGTCGCCTGAGTCCTTGGCACTGAGCTTTGAGCAACTGAGGAGTTTAAGCAGCGAGTTGAAAAGTAAAGAGATAATTCATGCAAAAAAGAAAAATAAAGTTAGCATAGAACCCATAAATTAAAAAGTTCATGCAAGTTCAGATTGAAGTTCGAAGTAGAAACAACACAAACAAGACAACAATCAACATGCAAGTTGGAAAAGGGCGTAGCCTTTACCTTCCCGTTGACTCGTGGTTTCTCTCTCGGAAGTTGGTTCTGGGGACCTGGACCCATCAGGACGATCTGCTTCTGGGGACTTTGGCGGTGTCTTTTTCGCCAACTCCTCCGCATGTCGACGTTCCTCGGCCTCTCGCTGAAGTCTCTCTCTTTCTCGGTGCTCAAACTAAAATTATACAAAATTATACAATTAACCCTTCATCCTTTAGATCATTCAAGTCAACGCCATGCGCCCAAACTGGAGTGGTAATTATAATTGATGCTCAAACAGGGAGTTATTTTGTTAATTTAACCCACACGTCAGTAGAGAGTAGAAAAAGAGAAGAGGGAGTCACCATGTTCTCGTAATGATGGAAACCCCCTCGCTTGGCTTGCTCTCGTATTTCCAGCTTCCAATTGGAAGGGAAGAGTCAAAGAAAGGAGGAATTAGAAACTATAGAAACTTAGGATAAACCCACCCAGAGCCTGCCCTGCCCACGACATTAGAAAAACTTACGGTAGTGAGTCTCTCCAGGGCAGTGAACCTTTCTTCCTGTGCATAGGCTGACTTCTCAAATGCCTCGTGCTTCTTGATCAGATTCTCTACTTCGTCAATGGTGTGACCAAGTTCTTGACTCAGGAGATACGGCTCCTGTGCTACCAACCAGGCTTCGGCCACAGCTGCATCACGTGCAAATTGATACACTTCCAAAACTATACAAATTAAACCAATTAAAAGATTAAAACTGGCCAATTTCTCAACTTCAATTTATAAATAATTTGAAATTACTCAGTTGCAAATGTTCCCAACGTTCTTCCCACCGGTGGAGCATTCCATTCCTCTGACTCGTCAAAGTCAGTATCTTCTCCTTGATCTTTAAAAAAGGGAAAAACAAGCCAAATCATTTGAATGTCCCATTTGTATTCAAATTGTATTTGTACCTCATCGGAAGCATAATGTTGTCTCGACAGAAGTTCTTTTCCGAGGCGGAAACATGCTGAGAAATTGTCTTCTCTGGTGTCAATTTCCGCCTTGAGACTTTGATGGTTGTTCATCAGTAGCTCCACTCCACTCACGTCACTAACAAGAGTCAGAGTCAAATGGGAAAAGTTAGAAAGTAAGGAAGAGGGATGGTTGTTTGGAATTTACTACTTTGTATGCACTCACCGTGGTTTCTCTGACGTGTTCATTTGAATAATAACATCATCCATCCAGAGGATGAGAGTCCGGACCATGATGTAGAATTTAAACAAGTCACCAGTGTCACCCAACTTTTCACGTCTCGCCTCGCAGTTGTCTGGAAAATGAAGTGGGGGAAAGTTCACACAAATTAACACCACAAGATTAATTGGAGAGTCACGCTTGAGTCCACTCACTTTGTAAGTTCAACCAGGCGTTGACCACCTCAGCCTCTCGGTTCGTAATTTCTTTCGCTTTGTCACCCGCATAGGCAGCCTGCAACTTCTTGGAATCATCTTGGATTTGCTCAACCTACAGTAAACAATAAAATATTTATTTATAATTTACATTTTTTGGATTAAAATTTACCTGTGACTGCAGTGTTTGTAAATCTTGTTGGAATTGGAGGTGCTTCCTCTGAAGGGCTGAGACTGAGCTCGCATCACGCCCAACCTCGTCCGGAACTGCGTTTGACTTTTCCGAAATCCTCCCCAACACGTCCTTGCAGTCATGGAAGAATTTGTGAAGTTCCCTTGACGCTGCTAGCATTTGCGTCCGGGTGTCAATCAGCTCGAGAAGATCCGCCCAGGCCTCGTTCAATCCGTCCTTCCATTCTGCAATTGTAGCTGCATCAGAGTGCTTCGAGGCTATGAGTCCGTCAGCCATTTCGTTCACAATTGACACCCGCTCGTTCCCAACTGCCTCAGTGTCACGGGCAAACTCCTTGAACCGCTCCCAGAGCATAGTAACGTGGTCGTAGTCTTGACCCAACTCATGAGAACTGGCAACAACTTCCCTCTCTGCAATCCATTGCTCCAAGTCATCCACTTCTCGGTTTAGCATAAAGAGCTTCATCGCTTCCTCAAGTTTAGAACGGCGCTCGAGTGACAAATCCTTTAGTCCTGCATAGAGTTTGTCCACTTGGGATTGCTTCACTCCAATGTTGTCACTCTCAGGATGTTCCTGCATGATGAGTTGCCGAGCAGTTTCTCCTAGCTCTCGGACAGTGTCGGCATAGTCGTTGACATCATTCTCAAGAGCCTCGTGTTTCTTGATGAGGTTCTGTGCCGAAGTTTCATCTTTTCCGCGCTCCTCTGACATCATGTACAGCTCCTGCTCTGACATCCAGGCCTCCGCTTCGGACGCATCGAACAAGTACTGCTGGGCCTTTTCCGATTGGAGGAGTTTCTCACGGCGTCCTTCAACGGCTTCCTTGAGTCCTTCCCAGTCACGCTTGAGCTCATTGCAGAGACGATCAAACTCATCCGAATCCTCGTGATCTTCACTAATGAGTTTGATTCCATTCCCGATGACAGTGTCAATCCGAGGCTCGTGGTGGTCAATCTCATTCCGAAGGGACTGATTCTTCTTCTTCAGGATGTGGACATTGTACAGGCTGTTTCCAAACTCTTTGGAAGTTGCTTGTGGCATCTTCTCCGCTATCCACAATTTCTCATCCTCAACATCCCGCCGGAACTGGTATGCCTCCTTCTTCTTTAGCAATTGGACCTTCCGTTGCTCCAGCGGTGCCTTGAGCTTCCCAAACCGATTTTCCACAATGTACTTCTTGGCCACGATTTCCTCTCCCTTGTCTGGATCCATTTGCTGCAAATGATGCGCCTGACTCTCCAACTCTCCGACTTGCCTCGCCTTCACGGCCATTTGAGTTTCGATCATTTGTTGCTTTTGCATCAAGATGTTGACTGAAGCCAAGTCACCCACTTGCTCATAATCCTCGTTCTCGATCTGGTTCTCCAAGTCATTCATCCAGCCATCGATGTCATCGCAAGACTGCTCGTACAAGACTTGTCTGTTTGCATCAAACAGTCTCTCGCCTTTTTCCTTGGTGCTAGCTTCAAGCTCACGAAAGTGGGAAGAGAGCTCGCTCACTTTAGGCGTGATGTAAGGATCGTACTCTGGCTTCTCTTGCAAGAGCCCCTTGGCCGCTTCCTCAATAGCCACAAGTCTGTCCTTGTTTGAACCGATTTCTGCTTCGAAGGCCTGATGGCGAGTCCATTTGCTGTGTACTGTCTTTGCACTTCGGTACGTTTCGTCTTGGGAAATCATTGTTTTCTCCTGAACCCATTCTTCCAATTCCTCGCAATCCTGAAGGAACTGGTGGAGCTGGAGTTGGTCGCGGAGTTTCTCCATCTGCTCCAATGCCTTCTTCTTATTTGCATTCCTTCGGTCTCGGATGCTGTCTGTCTTCTTTCCAATCTTATCCGCCTGTCCATGACCGTCACCCTGAAGTGCAGAACCGAATTGAATCACCCCGTTGATCTTCTCATCGTTGGCATCCATTGTCGTCAGCAAAGCTTCGTGCCGTTTAATCAGACTCTCTGCTTGTTCCAAATTCGACTGGAAAATAAACAATATTCAATTAACTTATAAACTTTTTTTTTTACTCCTGCATTGCAGTTGCTGGACGGGAGCTAAACCGCGTTTAGTTTAAACTTACGGGTGTTTCATCCTTTGCGAGTATTGTTTCTTGTTGTGATAGGAGAACTTCCGCTTGTCGTGCGTCCCTCATAAAGATTTGGAGGTTCATGGACTGTGAAAGTAGATCCTGTCTGTTGTCCCACATTTGTCTCAATTCATCCCATCCGTCTTTGAGTGCTTTCAATCGCTCCCGCAAGAACATGTACTGAGGATCATCCTGAGTTCCTGGCTCCTACAAATTAAAAAACACGGTCAAATTGGATAATAGAAAATAGATTTTAATTTGATTTCATACCGTGAATATTCTCTCTCCGTATTCCATCATCTTCTCATAATCGTCCACGTAGTTTTCAATTTCCTCTTTGATGTTCTGATGCTGCGTAAGGAGTTTCTCAGCATCCTGAAGACTGATCGGCTCCTCCTCATTGGCAATCTCAGATTGCGTTTTGGAAAGCCAGGCCTGGAAGTGGTCCAAGTCACGTAGAAAACGATGGAGGTCACCAGCCTCTTCCAATTTTGCATCTCGGTCCTTGAGCTAAACAAAAATAAAATTAATCATTCATGTTCCAATGATTAGTTTTAATTATTATGAATTAAAATTAATTAATTATTAAAATTACCATTTGGTTCAACTGCTCCCAAACCAAGCGAATTTGGACAATTCGTTCCCGTATGACCGCCGCCTCTTCCGGATGTTCTTCTCCAATTCTGTCAGCTTCCTTCTCAAGGGCGTCCAATTTGGCTTGGATTGCGGCCAAGTCACGTTCCATCCCAGACAAGCGACGCTGAAAATGAAATAAATATTGGAAATAATTATAAATATAGAGGGAAAAAGGTAAGCGAATTTTATATACCTGAAGTGTCATGATGCCAGTAAGATCCATTTCCAGATTGGCAGTTTCTTCGAGGATCCTCTTCTTGTCCTCGATCCAGGCGGTGGTTTCTCTGCATTCAATGTGGAAGGTTTGAACTCCATGTGCGGAATTGAGTTCATCCCGCTTCCCCTCAGCCTTGTCCCGGAGGTCACCCCATTTCGAGTTGAGCATGTTTTGACGGGCAACAATTTCACCAGAGTTTGGATGCTCCACATGGAGGAGTTGACGAGCCAATTGGTTCACAACAGCCACGCGAGAAGCATTCGAGTTCATTTCCTTCTCAAAACCATCATAACGATGCTTCAAAATCTCCACGTCTTCAATGTCCTTCGCTGGAACCATGGTCTGTAACATTCGCTCCTACAAAAAAAATTATTAGGTTCAAAAAATTGGTTCTCAACGCAGATATAATATTTACCTTTTCAGCAACCCATTGCTCAACCCCTTCTGACTCTGAGAGTAGCTTGTAGAGGGACAGTGCGTCCATCAATCTCTGCTTCCTCAATTTGGCCAATTCCGTCAGTTCCTTGTATCTCCTGTCGATGCTGGCAAGTCTCTCAACAACTTCTGGACTGTCCTTATCTTGTTCTCCGAGTTGCTGAGCTTGTTGGTGAAGGGCGTCAATGGTAGTGCCGTATGTCTTGAGTTCTTCTGTCACGTCATCATGCTTCTTCAACAAGGACTGAACATTTGCTTCGTCACGACCAACATCTTCGCTCGAAACAAGGCGGAGCATATCCAGCATCCAAGTATCAACGTCATCGGCATCAGCAAAGAACTAAAGTCAATACAACTCAATCAGTTACAACTTGGTTCCACACTTTTTCTCAATTTGTCAAACCTGATGGTAGTCAACGGCCTCTGTGAGACGTTTTTTCCTGTAGTCTGACAGGTCCCGCAAGTTCTGCCACAGACCCATAATCTCCTCCAAACGACTCTGAACTTTTTCAGCTCCAAACTGTTGTTCATCTATCAAATCCTGTCCCACGGTGACAACGCTCATCAGCTGAGGCTCATGAGAATTAATCTCAGTCTCCAAAGCCTAAAATCAAACACAGTTTCAACCTCCAAATCCAAATATTTATCATAAACTGGAATATTTGTTGACCTTTTGCTTGGCAAGGAGGAGATGAACCGTTGTCAAATCGTGTCCAATATCTCCTTGTGAGAGAATATTTTCCTTCTCCTTGATCCAGTTTTCTTCCTCTGCCATATCCCAGTAGAACTGCCACAATTTTTTGCTCTCTTCAAGCCGGTTCCTCCTTTCGACTGCCAATTTGACGAGTTCAGCATAGGCTTCTTCCAACTGCGTCACTCTTTCCAGAACTGCAGTTGGATCTGCTGGTCTGAATGATTCCATTCCTGGTTCCGCCTCTTCACCAATGAATCGCTGAGAGTTTTGAACTACGGATTTCACTCTGTCCCCAAGGACGTTGATGTCAGCTTCGACCAGAGAATGTTTCTGGAGCAAGTCCTCCACACCCATCAAATGCTTGCCATAGTCGTCTGACAAAAGACGCATCTTTATTTCCTCCATTGAATCCAAGATGTAGAGCATCTCCTGCAAAACCAATTATTGAATTAGCATCCAGAGAATTGAACTTAAGTGGATTTAAGTTAATCTTGCCTGGAAGCCTTGTTGAAGCTGAAGTGCTGCTTCTAGACGGAGTCTTCTCGCTCGCAGTAATTCGAGCAGGTACTCCCAAAGCCTCAAAACATTTTCCTTCCTCAAGTTGATTCTTTCAATATCATGATAATTCTCGGCTTCCAACTCCTGCGCAACTGCTACGACTGCCAGGACACGTTCCTCGTATGCAAAGATGTCTGTCTCAATGGCCTCGTGCTTCTTTGCCGCTGCTTCAACAGCGGGCAAGTCGAAGCCAAAATTGTCTTGGGAAACAAGGCGCTGGTTTTCGCTCAACCACGTTTCACGCATGCTCGCTTTACGGTTGAATCGAGCAGCCAGTTGCTCCAATTTCTCTTGACGAATCAATTCCTCACGAAGTGCCAACTCTCTATAAAAGTGATCGATTAGAATATATTAAAGTCTTGCATGCGGCAGCGGCTGCATACATACCTCTCATGCTCAGATTTTTCGAGCCGTTCCCATGCTTTGTTGATGTCAGAGATTAGTTTCCCTTCCTTTGGAGTGTATGGTTTCTGGTTGTTTGCTCGCATCTTGGACTGAAGTGTAAACAAAAGCACTTCCAGATTTCCTTTTTCGTCAAACTTTGGTGGTTTCTCGACTGTTCTGTAGTTGTTGAACTGAGTCAGTTGTTGCTGAACACCAACGAGGGAATTGGCAAAGTTCCGATCTCCCAACTGCTCAATCGTCACTTCAATCCATTTGAGCAAGTCAGAGGTCAAAGTTTCATACTCGCGGATCATTCTGTCGTTGTCCATTGCAATCCCAACAACCTATAATAAACAAATTTCAAAAATCCATTTTTTCCTACAGTTTAGTTTCCTCAATTCATTTTGTTTTACCTTGCTGATACGTTTTCCTTGGACAGTTTCCTGCTTCAACTTTGAGAAGTAATGGTAGTAAGTGACTACATAAGTGATGATGGACTTTTCATCCGGTTGTTCCACTGCCACGTCCTCTGCATCCAGCAACTTGGTAAGTCCGAGCTTGGACTCTGCCACATTGAAGGCATTGTTCAAATTGTGCGTTGCATTTCCATGCAGTTTCTCATAGGCGATCAAGTCTGGTCGATGTTTGTGGATGATGGCGTTGAAGGCGAGTCCATCTCTCCATGAGGTCGTGAAGTTGCGAATGTTAACATTGCTGTAGCCAGCTGTCTTCATCTGGCACCAAAGAAGAAGAGCATCCTTGGCTGACTTGGTCTCTTTGTTGTCAACCTCCTCAATCGTAATGTCTTGAATCTGGAAATTCAGATTTATTAGCAACTTTATCCTTTTTTTATGATTCCCCAGAGGTTAATTTTTACCTGGAAGCGAAGAATGATAGTCCAGATGAGACCGAGGGTGAGACGAGGACTTCCATCGACAATGTCGTGTGAGCCCATGTTCTCCAGGTGGACTCGCTGCTCCTTCAGGAAAGTCAGAGCTTTGTCCACATTCTCAAGGCAATGGATTCGCATCTTCCCCTTTGTGGGTCGAGGCTACAAGAGAGAAAAAGAAAAGTTAAACTCTCACGCAGAGTGAAAAGAAATTCAATTCTAATGTCGCCTCACCAATCTTTCTCCGGACAAAACTTCGAGTAGTTTGATGAGCATCTTCCCATCACGCAAGTCTATGTACAAATCACCAATGCGACAAGAGACACGGACCAGGTGGGAATTGATCCATTTCGTAAAAGTCTTCTTCTGCACATTCTCTCGTTCGTCTATAAAAAAAAAGGAAATTCATATTTTATGCCGATTTAAAGCGCAATTTGGGTATGTTTTGGTGCAATTTGGCTGAGAGTTAGAAGGTTGCCAAATTCAGTTTGGGAATTAGTCCATGGTCATTTTGTCTGGCATTTTTGTGAGTCCACTGAGATTCCGAGTGTGTAGGTATGGAAAGGGAAGTTATTGGAACCACACCCAAGGAAGCCCTACTTTCCTTTTCTCCAGAGACCACAGCCTTATCCTCTCCAGCATCAAAACACGAACCAAAACCAATTAATCAGCACAAGAATTCCCCAACCACGAAACCCAGTAGAGTACAAATAATCCATCAGCATAAACCTTAATCCTATAATGGGTCATTAGCACTGAATGAGTCAGTAATGTACCTGCCAGCTCCAAAATGTACCGTTCATAGACCATGTTTTCCACATTCTTGAGTGCATCTTTGTGCATGGAACTCGTACCACCGTTTTCAAATGCAAAGTCATAGGAAAAGGTACGGAAAAAGGAATGCTGAGTGGTGGTGGAGGTACGGAAAATTGTCGAAGGAGGAGGAGACGACACTTCTTCAGCCATTTTGAAAAGAAACAAGCTTCCGAAAACTTAAACTTTTGCACACCGGGCGGGAAGGTTTAATTTATTTTCCTTGTTATCCCAGTACGGCCATTACAGGATGACAAAAGACCGGGTGAGAACGGCACGACTGCTCTGACTGAACTGAACTAGTTTTTTAGTTTTGTCCACTAGAAGGGCCGTTAATCAGAGGATATTGGTTTGGAGCAGGACTTTTGGTTGGTGGTACAATAGACTGGGCATGGAGTCACTGTTTGATAAGATAAACCCCATGCTACAACACTCTCGGTTTCTCATGCGGTCAAGCTCACTTGATATTGACTTCAAGAGCACTCCAAAAGGAAGAAGGATTTGGATTTGTAACAGCTAGCAGAAAACACTCGGTTTCCGTCTGCGGTTTCTTCTAGCTCCTGCCACTCGTAATAACATTTTTAGGATTGGTGAATGAATCACACATATTTTGGAAGCTAATTGGAAACCACATTAGAGACTAACCCAAATTGATTATTTATAATTCCTTATAGCGGAAATGATGACCAAAACAATAAAATGGAAATGTAGGGGCTATAAATAAAAATAAATTGAGTGCGGCTCCATGAAATTGCCGTGATTCTTTCTGGCTCTTTCTCCGACACCTGGCAGTAATTGGTTGTTTATGGGATTCTGTCATCGAGCAGGGCTAATAGACGCCTTTTGTTTTCTTTACTAAATGTCAGCACCAGAAAGACTTCTGGTTATGAGTTTGCACGTACCGGAAAGAGCCTTGATTCGAGATCTTTCAAAGAGTCGGGATGATGCATTTCCCCCGTCGTATTCCAGATCGTCAATTATATCTTGCTGGAGTTGTGGGTCCCACCGGACATTGACACTGATGTCAGTCGTCATCCTTAGGCCGGGCTAAAGGCGTCCTCCTTCCACCAAAATCTGCAGAGAATGAAGAAAATGATGAGACTTTCTGGGAAGACGCTGCAAATTCCCTTTTGGTCATTCAAAACTCAAATTCTGGATGTGACTCAATTAAAACTGACGCCACCAACTCCCAACCCATGGAGTGAAATAAACGCCTATTTTGTACAGACTTTTCGCTACATCAACAGTTAGCTAATTCCCTATGACAGAGCGTAATGGGCTTGGCTTCCCCTCCTGATCCTTATGAAGCAACACACAACTACTCATGTCTAATTTTACATCTCCATTCTTTTATCCCAATACAATTTGTTTACATGAATTTTGAATGTAATGAACGTGGTCCTTAATGTCCTTGTTGCATTCAATCGATGTGTGATATTTGTCATATTTATTTATGCTCAATCTCATCTTCATCCCCTAATGAAACTGCGAGGTCAACTGGAAGTAATCTCGAGTTATATGAATTGTATTGTGTACACTATGGCCGTGTCCACTTCACGCACTCCATTGCGTGGCTACTCTGCCATGTCTGGCCATAAAAACTGGACATGTAGAGGAAAATCCTCATTAAAGTGCAAAGTTCCACCCACCCAGTTTCACTGCTCGTAGAGAGGAGACAAAAAGCATCTTTTAATTCTAGCATGAAGGTCAATCTCTCACTTTTTTCATGATGAGATCATCATCCACTTTTTGACTCTCTAGCACACTTACTTACACTTTGCACAAATCCAGGTGCAGAGCCCAGCACCCCTCAATTATCCCGTAATCAATTTCACTGGGAGTGGGAATGAAATTGGAATGAAATTATACAGCTTCAAACACCGACTATTAAATGAACCTGGGCTTCCAATTAATTGACATGACCATGGTACACTACAGCAAGTTCAATGTATTCTACCTACCTTTGACATGCATCTAAAATACTAACTTTTGACTTTGACTAGAGACCCTTTTACCTTCTTTCGTGCAGGTCTATCGGAAGTGTCTAATTAAGCTGATGAGGTTATTGCTGCCCACTTGGAGATCCTAGATTGGTAGTCTAGTGATATTGATGTTTATTAGGTAAAGAAGAGCAGCCACTGTTGTACTTAATTGCACTAGGTCACTGCGGTCATGAGCTGCACTGGAGGGTCCTTTGGGATGCTGAGCCAGAGCGTTTCCTTGTCCTTCTGGGTTAGTTGGAGGGAGTCTGGAGGTCACTCCTGACCAGGGGTCAAAGGTCTATTTGGGGTCAGTTGCTGGTTGTTGGAGAGTAGCCGACCAAGCCCAGATCAGACAGGGACTTCTGGAACTGACTCAGTCGAGACAGGGAATGAATGGAGTGGAGTGGGACAGAGACACGCCTAGGAACAACCCCCAAACAACACACCGGCACAACACCCACTCTAATACACAGAAACACACGATACAAACAAATAGGGTCAAAGGTCACACAATTCACACTTTCAATAATAGACACTTAATACTAAATAGACTGTTTAGAGAAACTATACTATTAGGCTTAGGCTAACAGGCAATTAATTTCAAATAAAATTTTATTATTTCTGGAAATTCTCCACCATACACTTCTCAGTTTATGGGATACTTCTCAGTGAACGCAATGCGTTTAGAAAACATATTTAATCACGTAACATTTGTAATTAGTGCACATTTTCAATTAATAACCTGCATATTAGACATTATTATTAACCTTTATATAGGCACCCATAACCCAAACTCTCGTTTTGGTTCTTCTTGAATTACAACTAAAACACGTTTGTATTGGTCTATTTGATTGGGTCTTAGATATTTAACAATCTTATCTATCTAACTTTATTTAATTTTTATTCTTTCTTACAGCTTTCAAAATACTTAACTGTAATCACACATGCTTGCTCAACTTTATTTCTGACAAAATTATTAAAAGTGACTCATTTTTACTGGAGTATTTCTTAATTTTGTTTAATTTGAGTAGATATTTTGAGTAGATTTGCATTGATTTTTTATTCGAAGGGCCTCATTTTTATATTTGTCGTGAGTTCTGTGTATTAGGTTTTCCAATAAGGGGGGCCTTGGAGACAGTCTCTCCCCCACCCACCCATGTCAGCTGACATCCGTGCAACTCTCATTCAAAACAAAACCAAAACATTGGAATTGGCCCTTTGTTTGTATTTATTATTGTTGACCTCTGTCAGCTGAGACAGTTGACAGTCCCTTCATCAGTCATGTCAGTGTCTACTCCAGGGAAGCCATTGAGGTTCAATGCCTACAGCACTGTTTCCATATTCAGCAACCTACCACTCCAAGTTGAATGCATCACTGGATATGGTAACATTAACTTACTTTAAATAATACTATTTTAGTGTAACTTAATTAAATTTCTTTCTGCAGATGACCAGATACTCGTAGGTACCAACAAAGGCCATCTCCTCATCTACAAAATCACATTCAACACCCCACCAACCCCGGCTGAAATTAATTTGACCCATTCAAATAAATATTTCTCAAAGAAACCGATCCTCCAGCTGGATGTCATCGCAGAGCACAAAATACTCATCAGCCTAACCATGGGTAAGCGTCAACGAGTTCAGTTTAATACTGTACATACGAAAATCTCTTTTGTCTCGATTGTGCAATTCTAGACAATGGCATTTCTGTCCATGACATGAGCCAGTTTAACTGCCCCGCAATACGCACCATTGAACGAACGAAAGGAGCACATTTATTTGTTCTCGATATTGTGGTAAGGAATGAACTTAATTTTATTCCACGTGAAATTCAAAAATTCAATTTTGTGTAGAGACAAACCTCGTTAACTGGAGATCTATCAATAACAGTGCGCATGTGCGTGGCTGTTGGAAAACGGTTGCAGCTTTTCTACTGGAAGAACCGAAACTTCCATGATTTGCAAGAAGATTTGGCTGTCCCGGA
>VNWY01000486.1:0-41108 GCA_009869845.1 Pseudachorutes palmiensis | reverse complement strand
AGGAATTCGTGAAGATGTAATTTAATTCCTGACTTCAGGAATCCTGAAGATTGCAATTCCTAACTTCAGGAATCGTGAAGATTGCAATTCTTAACTTCAGGAATCGTGAAGATTGCAATTTCTAACTTCAGGATTCCTGAAGATTTTTAATTCCTGACGCGAAGTTGTGAGTGGCGCCAACACTCCTCCATAGTGGTTTCCAAAGTAGCAAGAAACCACTTCCGTTTTTCCGAAGCCGTTTTCAGAAAGAATCTCAGATGGCAATACATTTTGGAAACCATTTTTGAAAGTTGTTTTCCGTATTAGCAAGCATCGGTTTCCGATGCAAGTGGTTTCCGAAAATATTTTAAGCCAAAAAGATCCAACTTTTTTCCGGAAGCCAGTTAAAATTTCTGAAACCAGTCGCAATGGGAACCCGCCGGAACCATTTTAATCATGGACAAAATCCCTAATCGCGCAATCTGTACACTTTGTTGTCTTGTATGGTGTCAATAAATTGCTGTGTAAATGGGGCAATAAAGGAATTTTTTATAGCGCTATTCACCGAGGTTCAAACAGCCAGTGTGACCATGTGTGTGTGAAGTTGGAACCGGTTGGTTGTGGCGCACACTGCGCCAGTAGCATGAACAAAACCATTCAAAACAACAACGGTTGCGTTTGCGGTTGAACCAGTTCATTGTCCTGTACTGGTTTGTGGATTTTTTGGCAAATTTTTGAGAATGAACGTTGCCAGAGCTGGTTTCCGGATAAGTTTTTGACAATGAACTCTCGTCTAAAATGGTTTTCTGATCAATATTTGCAAATTTTTAAAATTACTTTTGAGAATGAACGACGATGAAAGACTCTAAAGATGAACTCTGAAAGACGATGACATCACGTGGTGGTTTTCATCGGCCAGGGGCTTCCGAAAAAGGTGGATACTTTTGGATAGTTCTTTAGGAAGCCATTTTCAAAATTTTGGAAATCCGTCGCTATTTTTAATCATGAACAAATTCATGTACGTTGTTTATTCCATTCAACCATTCAACAGGAATATGTGACTTCAAGAATTGTTCATTTGCAAAAGTAATGTAAATGTCCATTTGTCTATGAACTCCGATGGTCACAACAATATGACTAAAAATACGTTTAAACACTCGTTTGATCACGCACAGCATTCTTCTCAGAAACATTCTTTATGAGGCAACGTATTTTATGATGGAGAATGTGACGGTGTGGCGCAGTGTGTATAAAACATGTTCCAACTTCAGAACCATTTCCAGCATTCATTTAATTCTAAGAGTATTCATTCAATTTAATTCTTAACTGGGTTTGACATCTGATTGACCTTATTTTAGGATGAGTGACCAACTGTCCAAGTTGAAGCATGTCATCCTTGTCCTGTCAGGGAAAGGAGGGGTGGGCAAGTCCACAGTCACCACTCAGCTGGCACTCGCACTGGTGCACAAGGGATTCAAGGTAAATAAATATCTTAACTGCAATACACCTTAATTAACCTGTAATGCTGAATAGGTGGGTATCCTGGACGTGGATGTGTGTGGTCCATCCATCCCTCAGATGCTGGGCTTAGGCCAGGACAAGGAAATACACCAGTCAGACATCGGGTAAATTCTAATGAAATGTGGTATCATGTAAAACGTATCACATTCTCATATGATAGGGTAAATTCTAATGATTATAATTTAGATGGATCCCTGTTTACTTGGACTTTCACCAAACGACTCAGCGTCATGTCCATTGCCTTTTTGCTCAAGAGCAAAAACGATGCTGTCATTTGGCGTGGACCAAAAAAACATTGTAAGCTAAAATGACATTTTATATAATACAAATTAAAAGCATTTTTCTCATGTTACAGCCATGATAAAGCAATTTATGGAAAATGTGTTTTGGGAGGACACCGACTACCTCATTGTTGACACGCCACCAGGTGGGACACCTGTAAGTGGACCTGTCAGGAAGTTTATTAACGTTTGTTTCTTTGAAGGCACGAGTGACGAGCACATGTCCGTGATGGAATCCTTGAAAGACTTTCCGAGTAAATCGGCAATCCTCGTAACTAGTCCCAGTGTGAGGATTTTAGATTTTAGATTTATTTAGATTTGTTAGGATTAGTAGGAGGATAAGGTATACAGGGATTTATCCCTCTATACGGGGTTAATTTATCTCTATGACTCCGCAGATCGTGTCAGTTAACGATGTCCGGAGAGAAGTGACTTTCTGCGAGAAGTTGAAGATTCCGATGCTGGGGATTGTTGAGAACTACAGCTCATTCAAGTGCCCCAACTGCCAAGTAAGAACCAAGTATAAACAACTTTAATCAACTTAACAATCCATCTTTTTGCAATCCTGCAGGACTGCACTCCAATCTTCAACCAAAACGGAGGAACGTTGCTGAGTAAAGAGACCCATTTGCCTCTGCTCTGCAAGGTCCCTATAGATCCAGCCCTCACGAGGGCAGGCGAATCGGGAGAAAATTTCATCCAGCAATTTCCAGAATCGGAAACAGTACAAGTCCTGCTTTCTTTTGCAGAGGCAGTTCTTGTTCGCATCGGAGAATTGAATGAAAGTAAATGACTGCATCCTTCCTCTGCTCTGGTTCTTATTCCGTGTCCTTGTTCTTGAGAGTGGGCGGAGTCATGAGTGAGTTGGTAAGAGAAGCCTTTCGATGGCCGGAAGTTGGTTGGAGTGATAAAGCGAGTTTGTGATGGCTGTAAGGTTGTGGATTTGTGCAGGTAGGAAATGGAGTTTTCGCATGATGGGAAGTCATCGTCTACTATGAGGAGGAAGATCTTATCCTCTCCTCTCCTTCTCCTCCTTCTAGAGACCGTTCTGCCTGTTTCTGGACATGGCGGAAGTTGGCGTGTGGATGTGGCAGTGTGCTGGATCTTTATCCAGGATGATAAATCTGGAGCCATGGACTCCATGGACTCCTGTGGACTGTGATGTGATGTGATGACTTCTCTAGTCTCTTCAGTTGGCGTGACCACTTACTTTCCCTTGTCCCCATCACGACATCTTCTCATTTGGTGGAGGGAGGGGAGCCATAAATCATAAGACTTCCCTCATTAACCCCGAACACACTTCCCCTCCAACAATGGGAAGGGGAAAGTGGCTTTCTCCTGCTCGAGGGTTTAATTGGGACACTCCCTCCCCCGCTATCTGCTGGAGGTGAGGGGTTGTTGTTGCGTGTGTTCCTGCGGTCTCAATCAAGGGAAGGAGTGAAAGAGTTGATCCTGTGACACGTCGGATGGGCTGTGACACGAGGGGGTATCCATGGACACAACAGCATCCACCCAGAGTCAATCAAAGAATAACCACTTCCCTGGCTTCTCCAAAAGTGAAAGCATGAGAAGTAATGTAAGGGTTTTGTGTTTTGTCATCCGAACCCTTCCGTTAGTTGGCTGTGGGATGAGTTGTGTTTGTAATGTTATTTGTTATGGATCGATGTGTGGTGAGTCAGGTGTGTGGGTGACAAATGACCCATCCCCGCACTTGCATGTCCACTCACACTTACTCCAGACAATCAGAGAAAGTCAATACACACACCACACTCGATCTGAACACTCTCAACTTCTCCAGGAGGGAGAAAGTGGTGAGAAAGGGGAACATGAGTGGGGAGCAAGTCAGAGGGTGGTCTCATCCTCCAGTCATCCTCGAGTATCTTGTCTCCCTTTGTTGTGGGATGGATGATTGTTTGTGGGCGGTGCTTGAGGATGCGCCTTGGGATGAGCCAGGCGGATCTCCTTTCTATCTCTTCCTTCCCTCCTTCGGCGCAGAGGGTACCTTCTCATGCTGCAAAACAGCGTCCATTTCCATGTGTGTCGGTTGTCCTCCCTTTGTCCTTGGTCTGTCCCCTCTCGGGTCTGTCCTCTTGGAGTGCCCCTCTGGGTGGATGAAAGTCATCTCTGGAGTGTAGTGGAAGGAGGAGGAAGTGGAGAGGTTAAATGGCTCATAAAGAAACAATGCCTCACCAGACTCGGGTCCAATCTAGCAGAAAATCAGAGTAAGCGAACCGTTTAAGGCCCAACTTATTAAAAACTTCTGTCCCTCTCCACATCTCGGGAGCCACTCAAGCCGAGTGGAATCCAGCATACAAAGCCACCAAAGCAAAGCAGCTTCACATCCTAATTAGGAATCACTCCTAATTAACAACCCCACCTGCACTACTGAGGGAGGAGTGGAGGGTGGGAGGGATGATGCAAAAGGGGCCCTTGGAGCAGTTCATCACTGTCAGCTCCTTCCCAGAATGCCCTGTCAGTCCTCTTCCTCTCCGATTACTCGGAGCCACATCTGGGACGGAGTTACAAACCAATCACAATGCAGAAACAACACACTGCTCTAATTGCATGGGAATTGCATTTGCATCTTGCAAACCTCTTGTGCCTCACCTGGGCCTGGATTTGCATTGGTTCCATAAATCTCCAAGATGTGAGAATTGAAGGGTATCGATTGGGAATATTCCCTTCCATTTCGTCCCTCCCTTTTGACTCCATCTGCTCTACATTCTCACAGTCTCCCTTAATTAAA
Source organism: Pseudachorutes palmiensis (assembly GCA_009869845.1). Classification (NCBI taxonomy): domain Eukaryota; kingdom Metazoa; phylum Arthropoda; class Collembola; order Poduromorpha; family Neanuridae; genus Pseudachorutes; species Pseudachorutes palmiensis. The sequence continues at coordinate 36,581 of VNWY01000486.1, read as the reverse complement.
GGATATTCAATGGGATTCATTTGCATAGGACTCGGAGGAATCAATCCCTTCGTGGAGTGGTCCCTTTGGCAGGGACGCCAAATCCTTTGTCTCTAAGATGTGTGATGCTATGATGTAATATGGTACCATACGTATGTCTTGAATTGTGCTTGTATTGAGTGTATTTGTATTGATGGTTGATGGTATGGGATTGGTGGGTGGAAGGGAGAGTCATAAATCCCAGGCTCTGTTCATTAGAGGGAAGCAATCCCTTTCTTCCTTTTACTTTCTCCTTGCTTTCTTCCCTCTTCCTCTCCTACGAAGGAAATCGATTGGGAAAGAAGAAAAGAATTTCTGTTCGGAGACTGTTGGATCTTGTCTTTTCATCTCCACAACTCACTTGCCTTGTTCTTTTGTTGGGTGGGGTGGGTTCTACCTCCCCCATTCCACCCACTTGACCTCAACCAATGACCCCCCACTCCCTCCCTCATCCACACACACCGCATATCCAACCACTTACACTCACTTTCCTCTTACTTTCACTCCGAGTGAAGGTAGTGGCGAGAGAGGAGTGAAAGCAGGCAGAGTGTTGTGATAGTTTGTGATGTTCATGGGAGGATGCGACGGAGGATAGGTGGAGATTGGGCGTGTCCTTCTTCCTTCCCATCCACTTGTCTGCTCCTCTTCCTCACTTCATCTGCGCCTCACCCGCCCAGCAGCATCAAGCATCTTCCTCAACATACACTGTCACACTCAAATCATACTTCTAACAATACACAGCCACACAACATCATCAACACTCAACTAGACATGACATAAGACACTAAACAACCATGCGGTCAAAACCAGTGGCCAGGAAAGTCAACAACCAACAAGGTAAGAACTAATTCATTCAATCACTTTCTAATACAGTACATTCAAAAGTCTAAACTTTCACTTGGGGTAATCTGACACTATGCAATGTAATGGAGAAAGTGAATTGAGAGAGGGCCAAGGAGTGCTGGACAGGATGACTGTCCAAGAGAGTGACTGTCCAATAGTATTGCTGCCTATTGTTGACCTCCCCTGTACCCTTTTGTTGTCATATTCCAGTGAAATCGATCCCACTGTGTATTCCTTATTAAATCAATAGTGTCCACTTGGAATAAGTGGACAAGTGACAATTCACACACTCACTCATTCTCATCACAATCCCTCAATCAATGTTAGCTAAATGGGTTCGTAAGGTTAGTTTGCAGCTGCGAGTGGTTGGTGGGCGTGTACTTCCTCTTGACCCCCTCCGAAGGACCAGGGTCCTTTTGTCTCCTCAGTCTCACATTTCTCTCCTTCCCGGAATGAAATGAAGACATCTCCTGCCTCATCCTCAAACGCTCACATGTGGGATCGATCAACTGCAAAGACAAAAGGACCCACGCTCCAATCAACACAACAACAAGGGACCATTTAGGCAACGGACGCCAAATGCAGGGATCCTCTTCACCACTCTTCTACAATCTGGACTTGTCTTCTGGCTAATGCTCCTATAGGGCCAAGGAACCCAGCGCCCCTTTGGCAATCCGAGATGATGGTTGACATTAAAAGTCTTTGGCTTATACTTTGACATGGATAGGGACCAAGAGTGTCGATGAGTGTCGATGAGTGTGATGGTCGGTGTTTCCTTTGATGAGAAAACAAACAGATCGCTGAGAGTTTTATGATGGTGGTGCTCATTAAGTGAAGGTGGTTGATTTATTGGCTTCATCTCCATCCACTCGGCAGCACGAACTCCTGCAGAAGTACATTGGATCAGGGAAATGGATCACTCTCGGTGGCTGTCATGTCACGGGCTCCTTCTCTTCCTCGTCCCATCTCGTCAGATTTACGTCCTTTGTCCCCTTCCCTTTCTTCTCCAAACGTCTTGATTTCAATCCCAAAGCATTCAATGGAGTTCCCTCAAATTGGAATCTTTAGTAGTCCTTCCCCCCTTGGTCTCCCCATGACCTCCGCCCTCTGCACTCTTTGGAGTGTGTGTTGGAGCGTGTGTGTTAATAATGCAGGGATGGCTGGTGGTGTAATTATGTGGTTGTGACAGTGGAACAATGAGGAAGGGCATTCCTCTGGGACTCTCGCACCATCCAGCCTCATCCTCGTCTCCAGCCAGGAAAGACCAACTGAAACTTTCATATTCTCATCAGCCTAAATGCCTCGGAGGTTCAAAAGAGAGGAATGGAGAGACTGGAAGAGAGTAAGAGAGGGGGAGTGGGGGAGGAGAGGCACTGGAGCCTCTCCCCTGAATTGGATTTCATTGATTTGGTGATTGTCTAGGGTGGCTTGTGTCTTTGGTGCGTGGGAGTGGCTGTCCTTTGGCTCTGACACTTGAAGCAGAGGGCCTTGATGTGAAGGCGTGAGTGGGGAGTGGGCCCCCGCTGTGGTCCAATTCCCTCACTCCCTGCCTCGGCGACGGAGGAGTGCTGGAGATTAGCCTCTGCTTTCTTCATCATATCACATTATGACAATCTGCTCCAGCCTCTTAATTGGATTCCTTCTCCTAATTACCAGCCAGAGAGGACTGACTTTTAATTAAAACCATGTGCCACTGGAGAGAGAGAAAGGGAGTTGATGCTGGAGAAAGGAGGTCCTGACTCATCTGCATTTGGATGATGTGATGATGTGATGATGGGGGGGGGACTACTACTGTTAGCTGTGCTGTTAGCTGTGCCTGTGCTGTTATTAATCCGCTGTCAGTCAGTGGCAGACAGGGTAGAGTAATGACCTGGGGAGGGGAGGGAGGTCAGGGGACAAGGTAATCGGGTGTTCTACAAGGGGCATAATTCAGAAATCCCGTTTGGAGGAGCACGTGCAGCAGACATCTTTATGGAGGAAGAGGAACAGCTATCAGACGGACCACGCACACCCCACTTCACCCCTCAATTAAACCCAAATGATCAACTGTCAACGCAATCAGAAGCCAAAGGCATAAATCATAACACATCCAATACAGAAGATGCTCATCATCACCCTCATCCGCATTCACCACTCTCTCCATTCACCTAATATTCATGGATGGAGATGTCAGTGAAGCACCTTCAGTGTCCAATTACAGCATCTTCTCAATGCCACAGCACGTAGAGCATCTTCCTCAATTCGATTCGCTTCCCTCCTCTCCCACCACTTCCTCGTCCTCTGGGTCATCAGGGGTCACCACTCCAGTGAGTGTAGAGGGTGGTGTGAGGATTGCGGAGTGTCAGTCGGGGTAGCGTAGTTCCTTTATGAAGATGCGCATCACTCGCCCTTTGGCACGTCCCTCGTAAAACGTGATTCTCATCCTCTTTCTTTCCTTCCAGATGAACGAGGACCTGTACTCCACCAGGTAAGCAACACAACCAACTAACCACTAATCCAGCCAATCAGCATGGGACAGAGTGGATTGGATGAGTGAGGTCAAGGGGATGTCATGGATTACTTTCTCCACTTTCCCTCCCTCTGCTTCCTCCCTGCTTCCTGATGATGTTTCTAATTTTCCTTCCGACTGAGCAGGGATAAGGACCCGGGTTTGTGTGGTTGTGGGGAGTGATAAGACTAAAGCCCCGATTAACCACATAACAATCACAGGCTCTCCCTACTCTTTCCGCATGGGAGCACTCAAGGGTGGGGGTGGAAGGGCTAGCGTTAGACCCTTGATGCTGCAGGTGTCAAGGACCCTTTGCTCTCACCGACATTCCACGCAACATTGACTCATCAAAACCCGGATCAAATGACAGAAGCCCACACACAGCCAATCAATTCAACATCCAATCAATCCAACTCACACTCGCTCACAATAAGGAGCCAATGGGATTGGCTGTCTGCTGTGATGTGTGTGAATGGGATTGGAATGACTTGGTGATGTGATTGTGATCTGATGGGATTTCAGATTCCTGGATACTGGAGGGACAGTTGGTCCTTTTGTGTGTTTGGGCGAGTCGGGATGGTGGGGTGATGGGTCCATTATGCAAAGGACAACTCTGCCCTAGTCACAGCCAATACCTTCCGATGGGATCCAGTCGCCCTTTCTGCTTCCCTGCCTGACATCTCAATCGGTTGGACACTTTGGGACAAAGGATGAGTCCCAGGTGGATCCCTCCTTTGTCTCCAAGGCGTCGGTCCGCATTCACCAATGCCCCTGTAAGGCTCCCTTTGTCCCACCAAGGATACAATTCAATCCCCGCATTCACACGGGAGACATTCCTGCTGACAGAACCAAAGACACACAATACACAATGCACAGCAGAGTAGAGAAGTCCCTCTACTCTCTCCCCACCCCTGTAACCTCCATCAACTCATCAACACATAACACATCATCTAAACTCCCAACCACCACGAGAAATCTGTAAGAGATAGGGCCTTGATGAGGCCTGGTTGGCAGTCCTAATTGATTTGGTGGTTACTGGGTGAGTGGAGGTGATCCCTTGATCCCTTCGGCCCTTCATCCTCTTCCCTTTTGTTCCCTTCGAAGGTGTGAAGGAGATGGACAGGGATGATGAATGAACCATGGACACTCTCTCTCTCCATTCACACCCAAGACAAGAGAAAAAGAGGGACAGAGTGGAGGTCATTCCAATATATTAAGGCACACAGAGACTGTCCACTGGGGGTATTGGGGTGTTGTTGTGGTGGGGTGTGCTGGGGTTCCTGTCTCTGCTGGCATTCCCTGATTAATGCCTCACGTCCGTCTCGATTGGTTGATGCTCTGAAAGCTTTTCCAGGTTCACTCCGAATTCGGAGGAGAGGAGGATTCCAGCAAATGACAAGGGAAGGGACTTCCCCCAACTCCAGCCAAGGGACTCATCAACAACACTCCATTCACACGTTGTCACTCCAGCACATCCACTCATCGCACATTACCCATAGGCTCATCCTCCAGCACACCCACGGCCACACACCTCCACTCTCTGGGTCATTGCGTGCATGTTTGCAGGAGGCGGAAATGCATTGCCGCATTGTTCCAGCCAGGCCTCATTAGTATTCCCAAGTGGGCCCTTTACCCTCCCTCAAGTGACCCTCACTCAACCAACCAATCAAACACTCACACGCACTCCATCGACATGCAATCAAAGGGGACCCCTTCTCATCCATATGCGGAGATTCTTCCACACTTATTGCTTTTTGGCTTTCATTTCTGATTGACTCTGTGGGATTTATACTCAAAGCCCATGGCCTCCATTCAAATCCAGTCCCTTCAAGGGATCCCATTCACAATGTCAAGAGTTTCCACTTTTTACTTGGAAAGTCTTTTTACGCAGTCCCCTCCAAAGTCCTTCCTGTTTCTCATGAATTGGTCTCATGAATTGGTTTCATGAATTGGTTTCATGACTTGATCTCTCATGATTGGTTCCTTGTTTTCAGACTGGGGAGGTTGAGATGTCTAGCGACGATGAGTCTGGAGGTCACAAAGGTAAGTCATGCAAATGGCCTGTTCCTCTTGGCTTTTGTCCGTTGTACTCCTGGCTGTGCGTCAGTCGAAGAAGCGGAAGTTCCCTCAGCTGCTCAGAGCAACTCCTGACAGAGATAATGCACTCGGATTTCCTCCCCTGGCACTGCTTGTGGCTCATTCAACAAGATGCCGGAAGGAGGGCGGAAGGAGCAGGGCCTTTGATTCCATCGGGATAACTCCGTTTCCGGAATCAAAGTCCAGGTGTCATCAGCCAACTTTTGACCTCACCCGCAATCCTTATCTCCCCACTCTCACTCGCTTCGATTCCTTTGTTTGAACCTCACTCCGTTTGTCTCTTCTGCAGGGGGAGGTCCTTTCCATTCTTTCTCCAGACAAGACTTGAGTGGGGATTCGGTCAGTTCTGAGGAGGAAGAAGTTTCTCCAGCAGAAGAACCAAAGGACTTCCATCTCTCCCCTTTCGAGGGAGGGAGTGAGCGGAGCAGTGGAGGGCAAGGGTCACCCTCCCTATCTCTCAGGTCAGACGACAACTCGGGGCACCCACGCTCACGCAGTGGTGGTAGCAGTCATAACGGGAAAAAATACCCCTGCGCACAGTGCGGAAGGGCACTCACAGACATCGCTTCTCTCCAGAGGCATCTCAGGTATCCCCAACTCCCATATAATCAAAATTTCTCTATGGCTCTGACTCTTCTGTTTCCTTAGAGCTCAGCACACGAGTCCCCGGATCCACGCCTGTGGGGAGTGTGGGAAGACATTTGCCACTTCTTCTGGCTTGAAGCAACACGCCCATATCCACTCCTCCGTCAAGCCATTCCAGTGCGAAGTAAGAAACGACCAGGTGGAGGGTCCCTTGGAGCATCCCAAGGGAGAGGTCTCTTAAATGGAGGGAGGGAGGGGAGGCACTTCCAAGGGGATTGAATCAAGGAGCACAAAAGATGGGATCATCACATTTCAACACCAATCACACCCAGTCCCACTGGAACTTAACGTTCATCCAACTCCAACTCAATCACCGCCCCCCATCTCTCAATCCTCATCCATTTTAGAATTTAGAATTTAGAAATGAGAAATGAGAATTCCAAAGATGAGATGAATGCCCATTGTCCACTCCTAAAGTTCTAAACTAAATGTTTCCTCCTTTTCAGGTTTGTTTGAAGAGCTACACGCAGTTCTCCAACTTGTGTCGGCACAAGCGAATGCACGCAGACTGCCGAGCTCAGTCCAGGTGTGACAAGTGCACTGCCCCATTTGCTTCCAGCGCCGCACTCGCCAAGCACAAACGATTTTGCGACGTCGCCACATCCGTCAACAACAATCACAAAGGCCCTACAAGGATCCCAAGTACCCAGCCATCCTTCCCATTCCACACCAATAAACACAACGGCCACAAGGCAGAAGACAGTGCGAGCGAAGGACACGCTGAGACTCAGACCCATCACCCACATTCCATGGAAGCACTCCGTCTCCAGATCCTGACGAACCAGGGCGCAGTACTGGCACATCATCCACACCACCGTCTCCACCGCAGAAGGACTCGTTCCCAGGTGAGAGAGACTGGAAGCCAAGGGCTCTCCGGGGCAGGACAAGGCTTCACCCCTCCTTCCAGCACAAGCAACTCCGACCCCTCCCCTACCTTGTCCAGCAAAGACCCAAAGTCCCCTCCCCCTGAAAAAGTGGCTCCGCACTTTCCTCTCGTGTTTCCGAGCCCCCTACCCCTCTACAACCCCTTCGCGGCTGCCCTCTGCCCGCAGTTTTTCACTGCCAACTCCCTCCACCTTGGGCAAAAGGGGCCATCTACCTTGTCCCCAGTTTCCCCACCAAGAAATCAGGCCTCTTGCCTCCTTGCCAAGGGCCAAGATGATGAGCTGAACGGAGTGCTTGACTACACCAAAGGGAAACATTCACCGCCACCCAAGGCAGACACGCCGCTGGATCTCAGTCTCCAGAAGCACCACAAGAAAACTGAGCCCGAAGAATCCATCTCCTCCACGACGACCTCTACACCAACGACAGTGAACAGCACAGCGTTGGCAGAGAGTGTTGCTTCTGATGTGAGCGGGCGGAGGAGGTCAGTGACGCCAAAGAGTGACCGGAGTTCAGCAGAACCAAACAACAATCGGAGAAAGGAGGAGGACGGGCCAGTAGGGCGGGAGAAGAAGGTTCAGAGCCCGCATTCCTCTCCGGTCAACGGCCACCCGGCGGATGTAGCCAACGGAGTTGATGTGAGTCGAAAGGCTTCCGCCTTCTCGCAGATCATCGCCCCCAGGCCCCTCCACCCCTTCCCACGGTTCTCGCATCCACCGCCGTCGCACTTTCCCGGGATGTTTCCGCAGAACCCGTTCAACCCCTTCTTCGCCCCCAGCATGTCCCCACGCAATGATCTCAGCAATAATTTCAACCACAGTGGCGCACCCTGGCCAGCCAAGATGGGGAACAGGTAAGGCTTGTTATTTATTCATTTTAGCATTTTAGTTGTTACATTATTTGTGGTAGCAGGTACAGTTGTCGCTACTGCGGGAAGATCTTCCCCCGATCAGCGAATCTGACACGTCATCTGCGTACCCACACAGGTCAGTGTAGGTAGGAGTTGTTGGGATTGAATGTAGTAATCATTCTCTTTGTCTTGTAGGCGAGCAGCCCTACAAGTGTCGCTTTTGTGAGCGTTCCTTCTCCATCTCCTCCAATCTCCAGCGACATGTGAGAAACATTCATCACAAAGTGAGTCAACAAAACACCCCCCCCCCCTCCATTCACCACTTTAGTTTCTTTTGTTTTGTTTTGTAGAGCCTAGACATTTGTGAATGAATGATCTCACTCTCTTCTTGTCCAGGAGAAACCATTCAGATGTGGACTCTGCGGAAGGTCCTTTGGCCAACAAACAAACCTGGACCGGCACGTGAGGAAACACGAGAGTGGGGACATCCTGGACATGGAGCAGGAAGACTCTGTCTCACCGCCATCCTCACCTCCACTCAATTGACACACTTAATAACCATGGCATTCCATTCCACATTCCACCATTGAGTGATTCCATTCTACTCCTCGCTCTCAGATTGTTGTGATTGGAGTAAGCTTATCGGCAGTAGCCTAGCGTAGAGGAGTCCCTTAGTCAATGGCTGTTTTGTCTACTTATAGCCTCCTTCGCTCTCTCTCCAGTCAACCCCATTTGTTACTCAATACACACCACACTTCCATCTCTTTCAATAAATAGGGAATAAATACAGTCACTCAGACCTCATCTCTTCATCTAATCTCATCCACCTCTCGAAATGCTTTCGGAGAAAGGCCGAGGGGATGAGTAGTCTTTCCTTTCTCTCCAGGAGATCCGAGGAAAGGCGAGAGTGTGGGAGTGTGACACTCAGTCCATAATCAGACGCAGTAGTTGGGTGGGAGAGGGGAGTGTTTGTTGCTTCTTGGAAAACAATGAACTGGACAAAAGAACCGATCCCCATAGTCAGCTTCAGCAAGCAGTCAAACATACAACGCTTCCATCGCGAAGAGGAAGAACGTGAGAGGCTTCATCGTGATGATCCTTGGGGTTCCAAATTGTTGCACATTTCTGTTGTCATCGTCATCATTGCAATTGCCTTTCTCATCTTCTTCAAGCTTTGCTGGGATAAAGAAAAGGTAGACTGTTAGGAAAGAGGGGAAACGTTGCAAAGGGTCTAACAGAGGAATAGTTTCTCCGCAGGAATCCACAGCACGACATCCAAGGAGGCTCCAGAAGAGCCTCCATTTCCAGTGGGACACATGTCACTAGGGCAGTGGGACATTCAACTATGGCAGAGGCTTCGGACAGACACACCGTCCGAGTCCTCATCCCAGAAACAACCTTCCACAAGGCCCCGAAGGAAGCAGTAAAGCACTGGGCCCCTTCATGTGCTTGTCCGAGCAACCCTTCCCAACCAAGGGCCAAACAGAAAGGGTGGCGAAGGGGTTTTGACAACGAAGCCTATGCACCAATCACTCACCCAATAATGATGTAATCCTCACCAATTCAACCTCGCTCAACCTGGCTGTATAAAATAATAGTTAGCATTTATTCACAAATACTTTTCGAAATTCCTCCTCAGCACGTCGGCCTCCAATTGCCAAATTACTGGGTAATGCTCTTATGCTATTTTCTCTCTTCTGCACACTTGCCAGGTCAGCATTCCAGTTGTGTAATGCCAATAATTCATATTAACTGTATACGAATCTGTACAGCTGGACTGGTATATTCTATATAAATTACAAAATTATAAATAAATTCATCTCCTGTCTTCAACATTACCTTCTAGGTAAATAGCGGAGTGAAACGAAAGTATGAATCCACTCCTTCTCCAGCAGAATATTTCATGAACAGCCTTCCGTCTTGAGATTGTGCAACTGGAAACAGTATTACAGTAAAGTATGTATATCATCATAATAAGGCAGTCCAAAAAGTTAATGATTTGTTCGTTTGATAACTCACGTTTAGGGTGCCTCCTAACAAGTGTAGGGTAAAGCTTCCTGTACGTCTGTGACCTGCAGATCTGTTCATCCATTTTTAGCTAAAGACGGAGCCTATCCAGCAGGAACTAAAAGTATCTAGGACAAAAATGACAATGAGTGATTAATTTACTTGAATAGATTGAGAAAAGTGTACCTTTTACATGATCCCTTGTAATTGTCTGAGAAGTTTATTTCCGGGAGTCCTCCAATGAGCAAGGTGGAATGAGTAGGTAGTAGTTGGATTAGTTCTTATTTTCAGAAGATTCACTGATTAATTAGCAATTAAAACTTGATTGAGTGAGCCTGGATGAAACCGGACCGGCCTCACACGCTCATTTCCTTCCGTTTCGGCTGTCTTTTGTGTTGTTGTGCTGGTGGTAGTCTCGTCTACCCACGGACACTCCTATCCTCCCATTTAAGGGCATTTGACCTTTGACATGGATCTATTACTCCTCATAACCCGTATTCACCCATAGATTCAACTCTGTTCATCCCATCCACATAGAAATTATCCCAATTACATAAATGGAACTAATGGAGTCTTAAGATGGAGATACTTGCCCAGCTACAGTGACCATGGATGGGTAGGGGGTAAAGGGTCATCCTATAATGCAGAGTTCAAGTCCAATTTAGACATAATAAACAAATTACAAATATTTGGAATTATAAAATAACTTCATTTAAAATGGCGAAACATCAATGTTCAAACGCAGGAAATAGAAATCAAAGTTCAAACACCATCAGTCTGATGCAAGGTATTAATTCAAGTTAATTAAAATTTGCGATTAAAAAATTAAATTAATCTCTGTTCAAAGTTTGATTTTGGGACTATACTCAAACCAATAAACAGTATAATTCACGAAAAAAAATGCCTATTGGAGTTTGCCTGATAATTAAAAAATTGATCAGACTTTACTGCTTATAACCATTCAGATTCAATTCTAACCCGAGATTAATAACGCACTTTATATTAAAAGAAACAACTTTGTAAAGCGTTATAAGCTGTTCGTATTAGCATTACGAAAAGATTTTACCGTCCGTAGAAACCACGTTATGGCCTCAGTTTGAATGGGTCAAGTCTGAGAACTCATTCAAACTGAGGCCAAACACCGGGTTTTCGGTAAAAATTTTTCGAGGTGCCGTAATGCTAATATGAATCATCTTCAGATGTCAAACTCGAACTGAAGTAAATATTATGATGGCATTTATTGATGATCTGTGATCGTGTGTACATGACCTAGTCACCCAGTATTTTGAGTAGCAGTTTAATTGGTGAAAGTTTTAGATGACACTTTTATGTAGAGATGTGATTACACAAATTGTTTCTTTTTAGATGAAAAGCCAAAAGAAGACTGTGTCTGGTAAGTCTGGAATTTCGCCACCTCCACAAACACTCGCGTCAGACCTGACACATCTAGTCTGCCTCTGTCTGTCTAGTGTCCAGCCAGTGCGTCGTTTTTTAGCTGACTTAATTGAGGTACTTTATATTGTTTTCATTTGTTAACATTAACATTAATCAATTTAATTGCTTCATTCGTCTCTCTTAATGGTTGTATGTTAGGATGTACAACGGGATCGGATTGAGCACTGCCAGAGGTTCAGGCACCAATGGCTTCGTCACTAGGAACCTCTCAGCTGTGAGGAAGACCAAGGAGAAGGTCCAGGACTACAGGGACAGGGAGGACGCGGCAGTGAGACCATTCGATATACAACTCATAGAACATGAACGCAGGAGACAGGCAGAGGTATTTAATTCAATAACAATTCACAACGAAAACAAGTGATACGTCCAATTACAAAACGGCAGGTAACTTTAGTCTCATTCTGTGATCATCATCAGGTCCGGTGTATGGAGCTGCAAGAACTGCTGGAAGAGGAAGGAGCACCCGAAGAAGAAATCACAAAGAAAGTGAATGCATTCCGTGCGAAGCTCCTGGCCGATAAGAAGCTGGGTGTCATGAAGGATAGCTCTGGAAGACCCATGTAAGTAAACACGCTTTCTTCCCATTCAAGTTCATTAGATGAAATGGATCTGGATTAAGATGAAGGATGCGAAGATGTCAAGTTGGCTGGAGTGTGGAGTGTCCATGCGTAGTTGGCCTTGTGTATGGGAATGAAGATATCGATTTTTCTATTTCCTCCAGTCCCTCTCTCCGGTCCCCTTATCACCTCCTGAATGATTGAGTAGGCTGAGAGAGAGAGTGGATCTTCTCTTTTAGTCTTAGTGGTTTCTCCCCAGCAGCTTCTTAAGCCCCCCGCAGGAATTAGTTGTGGACTTAATTGGTCATCGATTGTAGGGTTAAGTTGCGTGCGTCCAATCCATTAACAATGGGTTGATTGCTTAGGAATAAGGACCCTGGAGGACACTTTCAATCATAACTTGTCCCCAGTGTCATTACTCACACGCACATAGGACAATGTAAATAGTCAACGCTCTTCCACTCAAGTAAATCCATGTCTTCCTCCATGTCTTCCGACCTATTGGGTGATATTAGTAGGGTAGTTAAGATAGACCAGGAGCACTCCACTCCTCACCAAGCACCATCCCCCACAAACAGGCAGCAGAGGGGTCGAGGGGGGTCCAAAGCCCGGCAGAGGATCCTCCTCCTGCCCCCCATCACGAGTCATCGACCTCGCTTCATCCTCATCACTCCGCCACCCTCCACTTGCTGCTGTTGCTGTCGCCACAAGAAGAAAAGGTCAAGGGCTTCTGTGCTTCGTGGCTTTTGCTTCCTAGGGACTCACTGTAGTTGGTTTTTGGAGTAGATGGACCTGAAGCCTATTGGACATATTGATTGGTTGACGAGCCTAATTGAGTTATTTCCCAACAGAGTAAAGGACAGTCACGAACTGTCCATGGCCCAGGAGCAAAAGAATGAAAAGGCCAAGAATGCGTTTGGGATACGAGAGGACTTTGTTCCTGGTTCATCAGTCAGCAGCATGAAAAGGAACGGAGACAAAACAACAGAAGAATCCGGCACACAGGTAACCCGCTCGCACAAAGAATCAATTGAACTGTGACTGCTAAAAATCCGATTTTACATTTAGGAGGAGGAAAAGGCTTGTGAGAAGGAGAAGCAGGAAAAAGAGAAAAAGAAGAAAAAGTCTAGAAGACGAGCCTCTTCCTCCTCTTCGTCCTCGTCCTCTTCTTCTTCTTCGGACGAGGAAGTGAAGAGGAAGCGTCGAAAGCGAGAGAAGCGGAAGAAGGCGAAGAAATCCCAGCACCACCACCACAAGTGAGTGTCAAGGGTCATCCCTCCTCTCTCTCTCTTAATTCCTGCTCTCTTATCCTCCATTTTCTTCTCTGCAAGACGTGAGTTTCTAATTGACTTTTTAATGTTCTTGCACAAATGGAGATTTCCGTCTGCTCATTCCCTGAGCTCAGTCTCTCCCAAGTAATTCTCTTTCTCTCTCAATAAGTTGTACCTCTAATTTGGAATTAACGTTGATATTAAACCATCGTTTTTTCTCATTAATTTTGTTGTCCTACCTGGAGAAGTCATCAAGTTCAGTCGGAGAAACGGAAGGTAACAACCAAGAACAAATCACACCCAACACCCCCTTCACTCCTCCCTCACAGAACCAACTTAGAGACATTCAGACTCAGTCCACTTACATTTCCACTAGAGTTTCAACTTTCACGGAAGGAAATGTGGAGTCTTTGGCGGACAATCCACACCCGTTGTAATTCCAGTTCATGACTTGTCTTGTGTGATTTGCAGGAGAGAAGATAGGTCCCGTTCCAGGTCACACGAACGACGGAGCAATAGGTACTAAACTCCAGTTTACNGGAGTCTTTGGCGGACAATCCACACCCGTTGTAATTCCAGTTCATGACTTGTCTTGTGTGATTTGCAGGAGAGAAGATAGGTCCCGTTCCAGGTCACACGAACGACGGAGCAATAGGTACTAAACTCCAGTTTACAACTTCAATTACATCCAACTTACCATACCACTAACTCCCTTTGTTTGCCTAACAAGTGAGTGTGAATGTTGTGGTGGATCCTCTTCTTCGATTGGCTTGACACAATACTCAATACATACTTCCTCGGACGAGGACACAACCAACAACCCTCCCTCGCCCCATCCCTCACCCTTGCAAGGCCACTCCTCCCCATCTCCTCTCTGTCTTCTCTGCCTTCCTCCAACTCATTCCAGCTCCCCTCCTCACGTCATCCTCACTGAGATCTTCCCCCAGAAGCACGAACGAGAGAGAAGGAGCAGTGGGGACTCTGACCGGCGGTCAATGTCCTCCCTTGCTTCAGGCAGCGGTGGTAGCAGTATCCAGTACAAGGCCCCTTCCCACAAGCGTCGTCTTTCCCGTTCTCCTTCTCGCTCCTCATCCTCTTCCAGCAGGACTTCCCGGTCGGAGCGGAGTTCAGTCTACTCGCGACGTCGAACTCGTTCCAAGTCTCTCAGTCTCAGTCGTTCCCGCTCCAGAAGTTCTCGTTCCTCGCATTCCAGCTCCAGGTCCAGGTCCGCTTCTTCCCGTCGCTCATCGCGCTCTGCTTCCATTCCGCGTAGACGCGGTTCTCCTTCTTTCCTGGATCGGAGACGCATCACGAGGTACAGGGCAAACCCATTAATTCCTCTTTATTTTTGTAGGTCGAGACGCTGAAGTTTTGGTTCGTTTTGGATTATAATTTCCGGAAGCCAAGTTTGTTTAATTCCCACACTATTTTGGTTTTAAGTTTACCTCCCGTGTAATATACAAATAAATTTATTAAATTTTTTCTTTCTTTCAGTTCTGCTTCTTTGGTTTGGTGTGTTGATTGGCTAATTGAGACTAATTGTGGTTGTTGGTGACTTAGTGCGAGGAAGAGACCAGTTCCATACAAACGACGCTCAGGAGAGGAGTACGACATTTCATCAGAAACACCTTCAGACTCTTCCGAATCCACTTGAAACCAAAGGGAGTGGCTAACTAACCCCATTTTGGCAGAATAACCCTTTGACCCCTTGCGTAGAGTGGCAGAGAGCCCCTAGTTCCCCACTTCTCATACCCAATTTCAACCACCTCAAACTAAAACTTCTGAATCTCATTACGAATAAAACCAACTCACAGTCTGCTTAAAACAAACTGCGGAAGCAGTTAGCATTTTGCAGTGGTTCAATGGCTTTGATTAGCTCACTAACTACCTAAGGACATGGACTTGTTTTTTTTCTGAGAGTTTTGTCGGTGGTTGCTTCATCCAAGGTCAGCCCAATTTCTTCCTCTCGAGGTCACTTTTTGTTCATCGTAATAACTCTCTCTTCCTCTTCACTGGATGGAATCTCACTTTCTGTCACTGGGCAGAAAGTTGGGGTTATCTCCAGCTCAGCTGGGATAGGAACAACCACAATAGACACCAACTGTCACAGGTGTCACGGTTAAAATTTAACATGAGCGAAAAAATTGCCCGGAAAGGTTTTCCAGTAGTCTACCACTCCCTGGAGGCAGTGGTAAAAACACTCACCACATCAGAGGTAACAAACATCCAGTAACAGTAATTAACATGCCCGTTACCGTTATCTTCATGTCATGTTGTCTTCCAGGTGGCGAAGCGAACCGAGATATCACAACTGCTTTCTGTCGGTATCAAGGAAGGGATTCTGGAGTCATCCCTCAAGCCAAGACCCAAACATGTCTCCGTCATCAAACCAAAGCTACCATTTCTAGCAATTGAGGGATTGGATGGAAGTGGTCAGTCAAACCTAAAAAAAATTACTGAAAGCCAATAAAATTCTTTCATTCAAATATATTATTTCAAATGTTCACTTTCCAGGAAAAACAAAAGTCAGCAATTCCCTGGCGGAGAAGTGCAATCTGGAGCTGTTTTCTACACCCCCGGACTCCATTAAATACCTTAAGCCATTTTTCGATGAGCAAATTGAGCCAATCCGAAGGGCTTTTTACTCTTTCGGGAATTACTTGGCTTCGAACTTTGTGGCACGCTCCAAGTTTGACAGAGGGATGATTGTGGACAGATACTGGCATTCCACTTCTGCCACCGCTTTGGCCCATCTGCTCTCCTCCCCCCATTTCCACTCGGGAAGCAACCCTGGACGATTACAACTGGCCGACTGACCTCATTAAACCAGACCTGGTGCTCTTTCTGGTCGTGACGGAGGAAGTGCGGAGACAGAGACATACTTTCAGGAACACAACCAACACAAGGGAGGAGCAGATGCTCGCCAACAATGGAATCTTTAGACAAAAGTAAGGACAGAATCTTCCAGTGCACTGTGGTTTTAAATGCAGACGTGTTTTTCCCAGTCTGATTGACAGCTACCTCCAGATCAAAGGAGTTCCCCTCGTCCAGTTTGATGCGAATGAAGACATTGAAGTGGTCATGGAGAAAGCTGTCCTCTACACCCAAAACCTCTTCCCAGCTCTCAGGAAGGTTGATGGCGAGAATAGACAGACAGATAGGAGCAGTGTGTAAGTCCTCATTCACCTTTAATAAAAGACGCCTTCACTCCACTATGAGGGATGGACTGAGATTACTCATTACTCGCAGTTGGGACACGAATGAATTATTGGATTGACTAAAGACACACAAAGGTTCACATTAAAACAATGTGGCTTAATATCAGTTGAAACCCCTCCTCCACTGGCTGAGATGGCGAGGAAGGGCACTCTAAGTTACACTTCACTTCAGTAGACGTTGACTTTTTGTTTGATGGGAGTTCTACACATGTGACAAGTAGTAAGGGCCAACGCACAGTTGGAACACGCCCCGTGTCCACATAAAAACACAATATTTTTCCTCCTTTCCATGCAGATGGAACAGCAGTATGTGTCCTGGAAAAAATCAAAGCACGTTAGTTTTATTTCCAGCCCCTCGAAACTTTTACCCACCTCTATTTCAGCAAATTTCTTCTCCAAGTACTTGAGTCTCTCTGCGTTGGGATTTGGTTTCACACCAGCCACACTGCCACTACTCCCCCCACCCACGACCTTCCCGTTCCGCATTGTCTTCCTCTGGATGGATTCCTTGCAGGTGAGGCACTTCTTCATCCGAATGCAACATTCTTCGCAAACAAGTCGATGACCACACGGCTCGAACAGAACAAAGTCACCCGTCTCGGAGCACATGACACACTCACCGCGGAGCGGAGGGCATGACGACGGCGGAGGCGGGCAGATGGGCAGGGGAAGAGACACGCCCGCACAGGCACCGCTCTCGGTTCCCAAACAGTTCGTCTGCAAAGGACCCAGTTCACCCCCACCCTCCACAACTCCTCCAAACCCAACCTCCAACCTACGAAAAACAAAATTTTAAGTGTTACTTTATGAATGGACAGAGCATTACATTGGTTGAGTCGAGTAGAACGTTAGCATGGCCCTGAGGCGATCTGAGCGCACAAGGTCCAGAGGGATGAAACCGCGGCGGTTGGTTCGTCCACTCGGATCCGCGCCTGCTGCCACAAGGAAGCAGCAGAGGGAAGCAGGTCCTAGGTCATCGTCCTTGATGTCCCAGCCACAAGTCAACAGATGGGTCCAGATCTACAATGATAAACGCAATTGAAACTTGTAAACTTGTAAACTAAAATAAAATCGTTGAACTGGAAATATTACAGCTGCCATTTGTGGAGCATTTTCATGTTTCCTGAGCTCTGTGGCTGTGACTGGATTGAGAAGGAGGCCTTGCATGGCTGAGTTTTGTGCTTCCTCCGGGGGAGGTTGGAAGTGTTTGGAAAGAACCAGATGGAGCGGCGTATCTGCCTCCTCGTCCTCTGGAGAAATGTTGGCCCCTTGGCCCACGAGATATTCCACAATGCCACAGTAGCCCTGTTCCCAGATAATTGTAAACAAAATAGTATTAATTAAAGATTAATAACCTTGATAAGTCCTTGCCTGAGACACGGCGAGGTGGAGAGCCGTCTGCTTCCGGTTGTTCCTAATCTCGATGTCTGCCTGTCCCTCCTCAACCAGGGCCCTACAGACGCCGTAGTGCCCATTTAGACAGGCTAAATGAAGGGCAGAGAACCCGTCGTCCTTCTTCACGTCCACGAGCTGCCTCGCTCTGCTCAGGAGTCGCTCAACCGCACTGCCAAAACAGAAAGCATTTACTAGGTTTAAAAGTAATTAGTTGGAGTGTTAGTAGGACGCACTAGTGGTTCCCCTTGAGAGCCGCATGGTGCAGGACGTTGAATCCACGGTTATTCCGCAACGTAAAGTCAACACCTACACAAAATTGATATAAAATAAATAAAAGTTCAAATAAAACAACCTATATATAGATGATATATGGCCAACTGTACCTGGAGTATTGATGAGACAGTCTATGATTTCGTGATTGTCTTTCCCAATGGCATCGTGGAGTGGAGTGTCAGCGAAGTTGTCCTATTGCAACAAAAATGTAAGACTGGAGGATAATTAATTTGTCAAGATTGGCTGACCTTACCTGGATGTTGACGTTGCATTTGTACTTGAGTAACGTCTTCACACAGTCTACATACTGCTTGTTCACCCTATACAAACACAAATCAACCAGTTCTTCCATTTGTTCATTGATTAGAAAGGCCCCTTACGCCACATGGAGGGGACTGCACTGCCCTCTGTTGATGGCGTTGACCAAAGTACCCGCTTTCAGTAGCAGCTCCATCACAAGCGGTTGATTCCCAAAAGCTGCAAAGTCTGTGGAAAAATACGGTGGCTAAGGAACCCCAATGAACCCAAAAATCTATGCTCCTTACGTAGAGCGCTGTCCCCATCATCATCGCTGATTTCCAGGTTTGCTCCATTTGCGATGAGGAGGACGATTAGGTCCAAGTGGCCTTGATGAGCTGCCACTTGCAAAGGGGTTTTACCACTACTCTTCTGATTGATCTGCAAACAGCAACGACAAATGACATTTCGGCTAGCTCTGAGCTCCCACAAAAGGCCCCCACTCACTCGTTCCTTCATTTTGGGAAGCATTTTCTTGACAGTTTCCAATCTTCCTTGGGCACATTCACGGACAAAGCGCTCCACGGTGTAAGCGGAAGTGTCCACGGAGAGCTCACCCAGCAACTGTGGCAGCATTGCACTCATTGGATCTTGACCTGTATCCAAATTACTCTCTAATTCAGTATAATAAAATCAAGTTCTTTGAACCTACTCATAGTCTCCTCCCGGAGTGCAAACATGGAGTTGTTTGACTCGAACCGATCCGATGGGACCAGCCTTACCCCCAATGGGTTCATCGTGAAGAGCACTGACCTGCAATGCATTAATAAGAAAAAATGGTATAATAATTTGATATTTTTATAAGAATTAAACAAATCAATACCCAAAGTTGATCCTTAAGTCATTATCAGGGTAAACCTTGACAATGGTCCCCGCCCGTCCTGCGTATTCCTTCATCACGTCAACGTACTCCCCATGGCCACGTTGCAACTCCTTAAGTTTAGCCACGTCCGAGATGACTTTGACTGTGTCTCCGGGAGAAAAGGAAGTGATTTTTAGGAGGGCACTCGCATTAAACGTCCATCGGATTCCAGAGTCTGTACTCTACACGGATGTCAGCCTTGTCAGTCACGCGGTGGACTGTGCCCACTTTACCCGCAAACTGAAAACAGCCAACCAATGAACAATGAAGGTTGAAGTGACCTTAATGCCTTATGCCATGTTCCACTAACCTCTTGCATTTTAGGATTCCAACCACCATGGCCATCCTGCATTTCCTTGAGTCGACTCACATCCGGGATTGCCTGAACTTTGTCCCCCACATTGAATGAGTGAGAATTGGAGCGAGGGAGAGCGGCGTTCTTGATGGGGCCACTGGAGGTGTTCCTCGCCGTAGTTGTCGGCATACCGAGCACAGGCAAGTGTAAAGCGTAGTAGGAACCTCCAGAAGAGGCCTGGACACATTTCAGATCCACCTTTCCCTTGTGACCTAGTCTGTACACATTTGCACTTCCATTTCCCCAAACGACATTTGCCACACTTCTTCCGCTTTCCTGTTAAACAATAATTTGTAAATTTTTTGTTTGTAGTGATTGTCTAGCTGCAGCAATGAGTTAAAAAAATCTAACCTTTTCCCACCCCCTTATATCGACAACTCTCCCGATTTTGCCAGGCCCACCGTCCTGATTGTTCCAGTCCCACTAAATTTTTTAAATTTTTAGAAGACGATTTTTAATGGAGGATTTGTATATCCATATCCATGTTACTTACATCACAGCCTCGTACTACACGTGCTGAAATAGAAACCACAAAGACATTGATTGGGCAGAACATTAAAGTTTAAATTAGACTCACCCCCTGCGAAGATTCCTTTCGATACAATCTTGGGAGAGTTGATCCTAGGGTCCACGTCAACCCTGAAACAACGAGCTTTCAGTGCCATGTACTGTCTACATTCACTTGCATTTAGATTCTCACGGTGCAGAAGTTGGTGTGTCGAAGCGCCTGAAGGGGTGCGTCAGATCATGGTGGTCATTGTGGTAGCAAGTATTGCAGAGGTCAAAGTCGAAACAGCGAGCACACTTGAAGAGCATCCCACTCACTCCATGATCTTTACAGCCATCGCAAATTACATTTGGATGCCGTATGCCGCACTGAGCAGTGTCAAATATCCTTAGATCATATGCATCTTGGTACCCAACACGGTAATTTGTTCTAGCTCCGAAGTCCCACTGCGTAACCACAGTTTTATCCGGGGAAGAGGATGAGCCACTCAGTCCAATTTCGACCACTGTCCCCACATGCCCTATAGAAACAAGATTCAATTAGTAATTTATACATAATGTATGCATACAGAATAACCAAAATGTGAACTCGCCTTCGCCACTATCTTGATTTCCCCACTTCCAGTCTTTCGTGTTTCGCACAACCCGCAATCCAATCTCAATCTCGTTCATTTTCCTTCAATTAATTAATTAATTAGCAACACTTTTGTCGACTGTCGAGGGTTTACCTTACCTGGCTCCCTTGCCTCCAGTCCACTTCACTGCTAAAACAACATGTGAGGAAGCGTTGTGGACAATGTGTTGGCAACGAGGAAAAGTC
Source organism: Pseudachorutes palmiensis (assembly GCA_009869845.1). Lineage (NCBI taxonomy): Eukaryota > Metazoa > Arthropoda > Collembola > Poduromorpha > Neanuridae > Pseudachorutes > Pseudachorutes palmiensis. The sequence continues at coordinate 15,738 of VNWY01000486.1, read as the reverse complement.
AGCTGTTCACCTGTCCATGTGAATACTTATAAAACCAGATTCCTAGATTAATCTGATTGGCTTGTGTGTCTTGTCCACTCACTTTCTTCCTCACTACAGTGAGTCAGTTGACCTTCTTGTGGTCTACAATGACCTCATTCCCAAGTGAGTACTAGTCGGTTGTGTGAGTGTGAGTGGAGGACTACTCTTCCTTTTTTTTTGGCTTGTTTGAGGGGGGCTCTGTGGCTGCTCCACTCTTCACTTGACGACGACCCAAACAAAGTCCGCATGTCCAGATACACGCACATCCACGAATCCAACAACCTCCCATCACCAAAGGTCAACCAATGGGTCAACAAGTCAAATTAATCCAATAAACTAAAATCAGGAACCAATAATTGATGCTTTCATCCTAATCATATCCAAAAATTAAACCCACAAGTACCACTCTATACCTTATCTCTTTTCACATCATCCAATCCATTCCAGATATTAAAAGTACTCTTCCAAGTACAAGCGAAGATTTATTCATTGTCTGTTTGTGGCTCCATGTAGGAGTATCTCCAGTCTGTGGTTCTGATGAATGTTTCCTTTGTCACCTGAGGGGATGTCCATTTGAGGACGTAATGAGGACCCCCTGCTTTGTCATTCGTCCCGGACATCCTTCCTCCCCCAAAGGGCTGCTGGCCAACCACAGATCCGGTGGAGCGGTCATTGATGTAAAAGTTACCAGCCGAATACTTGAGAGTATCCGCGGCCTGTCTCAGGAAATCCCTTAAAACAAGAGTCAATTTTAGAAAATACAGGAAACAAATGGAGAATGTATTGCTACTAACTCGTCCTGGGAAAATATTGCCCCTGTGAGGCTGTAGGGCGTCGACTTGTCGACCAATTCAAGCGTCTCCTTCACCTTCTCGTCAGGATACACAAAGGCGCAGAGCACGGGCCCAAAAATTTCTTCCGTCATGAGCTTGTCAAGGGGATCCTTCGACTCCACAAACGTAGGCTGCACGAAGTACCCAACGCTTTAAGAACAAAGCATCAAGACACATGAGCTAGAGTGTTTAGTTGTGGATGCCTGGATGCTGATGTACCTGTTGTCGTAAGATCCTCCGTGAATGATTTCCAGTTTCTTCTTGGCATGGTCCACATAGCCAGAAACGCGATTGAATGCCTTTTCGTCAATCACTGCGGAAGTGAAGACGGAAAAGTCCGTAGGTGGACCCACCTTCAGTTCCTTCATGTTCTCCACCATCCCACTCTTGATCTAAAATTACAATAATTTATTTTCCAGTTTCTTCTTGGCATGGTCCACATAGCCAGAAACGCGATTGAATGCCTTTTCGTCAATCACTGCGGAAGTGAAGACGGAAAAGTCCGTAGGTGGACCCACCTTTAGTTCCTTCATGTTCTCCACCATCCCACTCTTGATCTAAAATTACAATAATTTACAATATTTGGCCAACCCACATTTCATGGACTTCAGCTGACCTCTGGCCATAGCGACTGAGGAACGTAAATGCGACTGCAGGCAGAGCACTTTTGGCCTGAGAATTCGAACGCACTTCTGATGGTTGCGTGGACCACAGTCTGCACGTCTGCGCTCGCATGCACAAAGTGATAGTTCTTTCCTCCACATTCACCAACCAGTCTCGGGAAGTTCCGATACACTTCCAAGTTTGCTCCTACTTCCTTCCAGAGGTGTGAAAATGTTCTAATAAAATATACAACCATCAGTCCATGAGTGGGGGGAATGGGAGGGGAAAAGAACGGGGAGAACATACGGGACTGATCCTGTGAAGTTGATTCCAGCCAAATGCGGTGATGTGGTTACTGCCTCTCCAAAGACGGGTCCATGTGCAGGGACAAAGTTCACGACCCCTGGGGGAACGCCCGCTTCCTTCATTATCTGGAAGATGGTGTAGTTGGAGAGGATCGCGCTGTCCGATGGTTTCCATACAACACCATTCCCCTGAATGGCAAATATCAGCACCCTTCATAAATAGTTGCTTTTGGGAGTGTTTACCATAAGTGCAGGTGTGTAGGCGAGATTCCCTCCAATGGCTGTGAAATTGAAGGGTGAGATGGCAGCTACGAATCCCTCCATGCCTCTGTAATGTATGTTGTTTCGAAATGCCTTTGGGACTTCACTCACTGGCTCGTACTTGAGAAGTTCTTTGGCAAAGAAGGCATTGAAACGGAAAAAGTCGATGAGTTCTGCAGCAGCGTCGATCTCTGCCTGGATGAGTGACTTGGCCTGTCCGAGCATGGTGGTCGCGTTGAGCCTTTGCCTCCAAGGGCCCGCCATTAGATCAGCTGCTTTCAGCCATATCTCAAACTTGCGCTGCCAAGGAACATTCTCCCAGCTACGCTGTGCTTCCGCCGCAGTCTCGATGGCTTTGTTCACGAGTTCAGGAGTGGCATAGTAGAATTTTGCCACCTTCTTCTTGTGATCGTGAGGCTGTCATAGGGAAAGCATAAAAGTAAGATGTCTAGAATGTGCTATAGTGCAGGAGTATTTACCATGACTTGGTAGTGGACTCTATCTGTCTTGTACTCCACTCCTCCAATCACAATCGGCACTTCCGTCGTTTCCTTTGCGTACATTTTAAGGGATGACTCTACCGTCCTTCGTTCCTTGCTTCCTTTGTTGTAGCCAAGGACCGGTTCATTCTTTACTGCAAAATCTTCAAAAGAGGGGCGGTTGACGATGGCACTAATCGAACGATCCAATCGCTGTATGGGCAGCAATCGATTCAACGCCTTCCCTTGGAGGAAGATATTGCGGGACATCATGGTTTCTAAATATTATATTATATAAATATTAACAAATACCAGAATCAGATGGTGAATGGAGATTTGAGAAAAAGTGTTAAGTTACCAGATTGGTGGGTCAGTCCGGTGGGTGTGTTGAAGTGTGAGAATACTTGATAAATACTGCTGACTTGACCTTTCCTTCGTAGTTAATTAGAGTAATCTATAATCCATGTGGACGTATTCTCTCCCGGTTGGAGTGGAGCAGCTGGTGTTATTCCTTTCTTTCGGATTCACCTTCTGAAACCACAAGTTGAGATTATAAGGCTTAATCCACTCGTCTAACAAGTAATCGTCAATTGCCTTGAGATGAAGACTTGACTTACCAGAATATCTCGTCAACAGCCCACTTCAAAGTCAAATCTGAATTAATTAAAAACATGCAGTTTGGAATTTAGATGGCCCAGGGTAGTGTGAAGCTATCCTCTCTCCAGCGTCAAGTTGTATACACCCACCTTTGGGAAATTATTCTCTTCAAAATAACAAATGGATAAGGCGGAAATTAATAGCAAAATATTTTAGATAGTTTACTGAAAATTAGCATGACTAATACCAAAAATATGAGAAAACTACGAAAATTAATTGCAACCACTTTGATCAAAGTCAAAGGTTAAGAAGAGGTTGGAATCAGGGTGTTTGGTGAGCTTTCCTGTGCTCTTCCTCTGCACTCTCATGAACAAATCATCTTCACTAACCCCTTGTAGCTCTTGACCTGGACTGAATTCGGTCCTAGAATTAACGCCATGTCACCACGTGAAGTTCGTTACAAATTCAACGCGTTCACCACCGCAGTGCATGTTTGAATTTGTCTAAGAAATTGACAATCCTTTTATATTTCCTATGTTCTAAAGCCTCTTCTATGTTCATCACAATCTAATTAAAAATACGAATCGCAATTGAATTATAATTATTGGTAATTTGTTTGGTGGTTATGAAGATAGTGTAAGTTTGTGCCGGTGACCATGAATCTAGTTGGCGTCCAACTTGACACAGTTTCTTGGAAGTGCGGGAAATCTCTTGCTAACCTGCTGCCAAAACCACATGATCCTTGCGACCTTGGGACAGTCATAATCAAGCAACCTCTGACCTCTGCTGCCTCGTTGGATTGAAGCGTAATCAATCAATTGGGGTGGGGAAAATGGATCAGCTCGCATCAACGGTCACTCGACAAACAATCGCTGCAGGGATTGGACTTGGAGCTGCGGCTACCGCTGCACTTTACGGCAGCGGACAAGGAAACCAAAATGTCACTCCAACCGTTCAGCTCAGCCAAGAGGTAGGTAGCCCACTCAACTATTAATCATCATTAGACACTTGTGTCAAACCAACTTGTGTCTTTTGTTCCAGCATGTACCGCAGTCCCTTCAAATGGACGCCTTGGCTCAGGAAATCCAGTTGATTGGACAAGAACATGCCTGGGAAGCGGAGAAGGCAGCACAGGTAAAGGTCATTAGAGGTGAATCGTTCAACTACTAAAGCACTCCTTGTTTCAGGCATGGACGGATGAGTTTGTCATGATGCAACCGGATGTCCAGTCGATTTGGGCGGATGCATCTGCTGGGGTGTGTGGACCAGAGCTGCTCCAGTCGGAGCAGTGGGGAGAAGAATTCATAGGAATCCCTCCTGCTCAGCCTGTCCCTGCCACCCATTTTATGGCTAATCTGGAGCAAATGAGCAGTGAGCCGTCCCTGGCTCGGGAATGGGCTAATGAATTTGATTTTCAGTTCAATCCGAATCATATGGACAGCTGGGCTCAGGAATTTAGATCCCAACAAAGTCAAAAGGAAGACTTCTGGGAGAGTCTCCAGGGCGAGTGGGATCGACTCGCTGCTTCAGAAACAGCGACCCATTCCTGGCTGTCCCCTTCAAACTCCGCCTTCAACCAAGTAATCCAATATGGTTATTCTCCTCTAACCGGTGGTAGTCAATTTATTCCTCCATTAGGAGTACAGATTTGCAGATTCCAATCCGTTCGACTCCTCCACTGCTCCAGCGCTGGAAGGGAAGCGACTCCTGGAGAAAGGGGACATACCCAATGCAGTGCTTGCCTTCGAAGCCGCTGTAAGACATAGCCCAAGTGACGTTGATTCTTGGGTACTCCTGGGCATGACGCAGGCTCAAAACGAACAAGATCCACTCGCTATATCTGCCCTTAATTCTGCACTCAAAATCCAGCCACAGAATTTGGCAGCTCTCCTGGCACTAGGTGCTTCCTTGACCAATGAAGCCTTTCAGTTCCAAGCAGCACAGGCACTCAAGGCAAGGAAATTCATCCCTCTCCCTTCCTTCCTCGTTTTAATTCCGCATTTGATGTACAGAACTGGCTCTTGGGGAATTCCAAATACTCAAACCTGATTCCAGCTGACTCCCTACAAGCCCATGGACAAGTTTCCAGCGTCTTGTCAAGGTACCATCACCCTAAATCATTTAGACTTTTTTGGTTTATTCTTGGTGTTTGTAGTGATACATTGAAGTCTCTCCAAAGTTCCTTCATGGCTGCTGCGCGACTTAGCCCTCTACAAGGCCTTGACCCGGATGTCCAGTCGGCACTCGGGATCCTATTCAACCTGAGCAGCGAGTACTCTCGAGCAGCCGACTGTTTCAAAGCAGCACTAGGTCTTCGTCCCAATGTTAGCAAATGTTGTGGTTCACATGTGTTTTGTGAGATCAATCTTTTTTCTTGTGTTTTAGGATTCGTTGCTTTGGAATCGCCTTGGGGCGACTCTTGCGAACGGTGGCAACTCAGCAGAGGCCATCAGCGCCTACCGCCGTGCACTGGAAATCTCCCCTGGGTTTATTCGGACACGTTACAACCTGGGTATCTCCTGCATCAATTTGGAATCCTACAAGTAACAACTAGTTCACACATTAATTCATATACAAGTCTTAGTTAATTTATCTTAGGGAAGCTGCTGAGCATTTCCTTACTGCACTAAATCAACAGGCGAGTGGGAAGCAGGAGAGTCTGATGTCTTCCTCCATTTGGAACTCACTCAGGATGATCCTTCATATGATGGATCGGGGAGAACTCACGTCGGCAGTTGACGCCAGGTAACTTCCACCCAAGCTCCGTTCGAATGTGGACTCACTCATTCCAATTCTGTCTTCCAGGGATCTGGCGAGGCTGAATCGTGAATTCAATCTAGGGGGATGAAGAAATGATCAAAAAATCTCAGTCTTCAGCAGAGTTCAAGGGAATCTTTCGTAATTTGGGATCTTTTATACTCGGGGAATCGATAAATCTGACAATAAACAAGAATGTTTTTAAAGCATTTTTAAATAAGAACAAAGGGTTAATTGGGTCGCCTGATTTGGATGCAATTGGAAACAGGTTTCTACTATGGCAGTTCTCCTGGTTTGGGACTTCTGAGGGAAGTGTACTTTTTACTTGAGCCCGGATACCTGGTTCTGCCTCGCTCCCTATCTGACAACGAATGTGAAAAGTATACAAGGAGGAAGATACAGAGCCCATTTAATAAAGACTTGACTTTGTTTCATGTATGTTTGTCTATGCTTGAACTGGACTACTTCCTCACATCTACGCCGCTTCCTCAACTCCTCTATCCACTGAATGTGGCCATGAAGTCAGCAACAATTTTCTTCAGTTTCCCGTCAGTGTCATCAGAAATCTTCCCTTCCTTGGCAATCACAGCCAGCAAATCAGAGTGGGAAGTCCTGCGAAAGAGAACCATGAGTCAACCCGAAACAACCAAAATGCAGGCAAAGTAATAGTAAGTACTCACTTGATGTGTGCTAGAAACTCTTTCTCAAAGGTGGTAATCTTGGCAGGGTCCAGTTTGTCCAAGTGCCCTCGCACTCCGCAGTAAATGACAGCCACCTGCTCCTCAATGGCCATGGGCACTAGAAAACGAAATGAATTAGATATATTATTGTAGTTTTGTCGTGTAATTCCTCACCATATTGGCCCTGCTTGAGAAGTTCTGTGAGCCTCACACCTCTGTTGAGGAGCTGTTGTGTGGCTGCATCCAAGTCTGAGCCGAACTGGGCAAAGGCAGCCACTTCTCGGTACTGCGCCAATTCCAACTTCATGGAGCCAGCCACCTGCTTCATTGCCTTTGTCTGGGCAGCAGAACCAACACGAGACACGGAAAGACCCACGTTGATGGCTGGACGAATACCCTAATAATTAACATTCCATTTAGTAATATTCACGGTGATATTCACAGTATTTTAATGAATTTTAGATTTTATACCTTGTAGAAGAGTTCAGTTTCTAGGAAGATTTGTCCGTCCGTGATGGAGATGACGTTGGTTGGGATGTAAGCAGAGACGTCTCCTGCCTGGGTCTCGATGATGGGCAGAGCAGTGAGGGAACCTCCCCCGTTGGCCTCACTCATCTTGGCTGCTCTCTCAAGGAGGCGAGAATGCAAATAAAACACATCACCAGGATAAGCTTCACGACCAGGGGGACGACGCAGCAATAGAGACATCTATAAATATAAATACATTATATTATGCATTCAAATTGTTGATTGTTGCTGAATTATTGTTAATTATACCTGTCTGTATGCTACTGCCTGTTTGGACAAATCATCGTAGATGATGAGGGCATGTTTTCCATTGTCCCTGAAGTGCTCCCCCATGGCACAGCCAGAGTAAGGGGCCAAGTACTGCAGGGGAGCTGCGTCAGAGGCAGTCGCAGAAACAACGATTGTGTACTTCATCGCATCTAAATAGAGACATTATGACAATCATCAGTGCACACAGACTACACTGGAAAATACTATATATTTTAATTGCATTGGGAATGAATACTCACCAGAATCTGTGAGTCTCTTGACGATCTGTGCAACGGTGGACCTCTTTTGGCCAATGGCCACGTAGACGCAGTACAGCTTCTTTTTCTCGTCCTGACCCTCATTGAAACGCCTCTGGTTGATGATCGTGTCAATGGCCACGGCAGTCTTCCCGGTCTGACGATCTCCAATGATCAACTCACGCTGACCTCGTCCGATTGGAACAAGGGAATCAACAGCCTTCATCCCCGTCTGCATAGGCTCTCGCACAGACACGCGAGGAATAATACCTTGTCATTGAATACTATTAGTTTACTCATTTACGTACTATAATAATCAAATCAATACCTGGTGCCTTGATTCCTACTCGTGCTCTTTTGGCTCCCTTGAAGGGTCCCTTTCCATCGATTGGGTTTCCCAGGGCATCCACGACCCTTCCCAGGAGCTCATCCCCAATGGGCACATCCACAATAGCCCCTGTCCGCTTCACCACATCACCTTCCTTGATGAGCTTGTCATTTCCAAAAACGACCACACCCACGTTGTCTGGCTCCAAGTTGAGGGCCATTCCCTGTAACATATGATACCATTGAAGTAAAATCAAAAGTACAAGTGAAAGTGAAGGCCCACCTTAAGTCCAGAGCTGAACTCGACCATTTCCTCTGCCTGGATGTTTTTGAGTCCATAGACACGGGCAATTCCATCCCCGATGGACAGGACTCGTCCCGTCTCCTCTAGGTCAGCCTTCGGGGCAGCACCAAGGATCCTCTCTTCAAGGATCGCAGAGATCTCGGCTGATTGGGCAGACAGGGGACTTGTGTGGAGCCATAGCTTGGCCTAGTTACACGTTTTAATTTAGTAACACAAACCAGATGATTGGATGGTTGAGTGTGTGAATACCTGTTGTAGATTCGTCCTTCGTAGCAAGTTGGCTGAACATCTGGCAATGGAGAAGGCCATTCTGAAGGGCTCGTATTCCTACAGTGGCAGTGACTTGAGCGGTCTTCAGTTGACTCGGTCACTCGGTGACTCTGGATTTCGGGAGTGAAAATGGCTACGGTCGGCAAAGAGCCCAAACAGAATTTAGTCGGTATATCACTATAGCCAGAACCCCACAAGAGCACAAGTGCGACCTCTCCCTGCGACACCCAAACCGGAACCAGCCACACCAATGCTCAGATCCCAAGCAATTAAAAACTAATTCACATCCCAATTAATTAAAATTAACCTACTTCATTTTCATATTGTAATTGACACACTTGCTATTCCATCAATTCAACCAGTTAATATCGACACATCAATCCCATCCAAGAATAAACCAACTATACTGCTCAAATAATTAATGAATTATGAATTAAATAATCATGTGGAGCTGGACTGATTAAATTAGCTCCAAAAAGAATTGCGTTAAAATTGAGATTGATGGGTGTGGTAAATAGTATTTTAGGTGAATGGATTAATAGAGTTACCCAATTCTACCAAATTATCTCCAATAATTGGAGATAATTAAAGAGACAATTATTGTCTCTTTACATCATTAAATTAAAATATATTCAATTGAATCCCGACTACGTGAATGAATAAATTACAGTTGCAAGTTGAGGCTAAATTGTGACGTTAGCGTGGTTAGACTGCATCGAAAGTCCTTGGTTTAGGATCGTCCAAAATAAATCCACAGGGAACCACCAGATGGAGCTGTGAGAAATAAGTGGTGACTGACGGTTCGAACTTTTCAGTGACCTTTGCATACAGTACAAGGACTGAAGGGTAAAGTTTATTAAAAGTAAAAGGGATGTGCCAATTAATATGTTGCTTTACTTTCTCTGTGCGGCTGTGAGTGCTTCCTTAATCTGAGCTCCGTAGTCCAATGGGGCCACAGCAAAGTGGCTTGAAGAGTCCATCGGAGGTGGGGAAGGAGTATCACGTCCATCATATTCAACCATAGCCTCTCCTTCCGCAGCTTCATCTCCTGATTCCTCTCCCGGTTCCTTTTCTTCCTCTTCTGGTAGATCCTCCAGTAGATCCTCTGGCAGATCTGGTAAATCCTCTGGCAGATCTTCTGGTAAATCCTCTGATAGATCCTCTGGCAGATCTTCTGCCAGGTCTTCTCGTAGATCCTCTGGGGGAGCAGCGATTTCTGTTTCTTCTTCCTCTAGTTCATCTGGGGGAATGACCGGTTCCTGGTCCGGTGCAATATGAGCATTTTCTTCATCCTCCAGGTTCATCTCCACATCATCGCTCTCATCGTCATCAATCTACGAAAAGTGATGGAGCAAGGTCAACCATGGATGATAAATAATGCTAACCTGACTTTACATGATTGCTTGGAGCTTAGACTAGTGGCCACTTACCCTTTCGAGTCGTATCTCAGGATGGTGAAAGAGTGGACGGAGGAGGGAGAGGAGTGCAGCCTCTTTCGGAATTGACAAACGAAGTTTTTGAGGAGTCACTGCAACCTTGCTGTTCTTTGGCTTTTTCTTCTTTGGCATCGCCTTCTTTGGCAACGCCTTCTTTGGCATCGTCTTTGGACCTGCCGCTGACACTTTGTTCCGCTTGACCACTGGACTCCCTACCTTCTTGACTCCAGTTCTAGGCGATGCGAGTTGCATGGTTCGTACGGGTACTCTCTTCTTGTATACGGTTGGCGGTGGTTTGGCTACTGCTGCCTTTCGAACTATCTTCTTCCTTTGCGTTCTCCGGGGAGTGGGCCCGTTCACTCCGATGGCGAGTGCTTCAATTTCTTGACTTCTTTCGATACGAACGACAGTCTCTTGTTGTAACTTTTTGTCGCCTTTGGTGAGTGCCAGTGCCTTCTTCTTCCCGAGGATCTTTTGCCCAAGAACGAGTCCCCCACTCCCCCTCACTCCAGCTGGTTTCTTCACACCCATCTTAGAGACATCACAACACAATCAAAAAAAGGCTATCAGCAGCTTTTAATTTATATGGTTACTTGATCAGTTGGTGTGGGTAGTGCGATGGGTTCCAAATCCAAGGTTCCGACGTGACCTGTCAACATGAACAAAAAGCGTGATTTCATTTCTGAATTGGGTACTGACACTCCGTGGTACTTATTATTAAGATGACATGACTGACACTCCGTGGTACTTATTATTAAGATGACATGACATTGACATACTGATATGTTCTCACCTGGAAGTGGGAAAAAGAAGAATGAAGACTCAGCAAGCGAGTTTCCTTCTTTAGAACATCTAGCGAAGATCACTAAATTAGTTCAGAATTTTGACTGGATATTGTAAAATTGTAAAATTGGACTGATACGATACACTAATGCTGGGGTGAGTTTCTGAAGTTGGAACTCAGTTCTGCAACCGCTCAACACTCTCACACGCAAAAATATCCACGATCTCACAAAATTTATCAAACTATCAACATTTTAACATAATCCATAGCCTATGATTTTAAGTTTTAACAATTAGTAATTAGCATCTAAGAGAAAAAGCGATCCCTTTAAATAAAATGAAAAACCTAACTTGATATTTTATACCTAGTTATTTAACATTGAATGTGAATTTATTTGGTGGGTACTTAATGTTTGAGATTCCCAGCCAAAATGTAATTAATTATGCAGCAGAAAAGTATGGGCTATTATGGGTTAAATAGTTAATTCATTTAGATTTGTAAAATGTTATTCTAAATAATTTATAATTTATTTATGTGATTTTCTGAGTGTGTTGTGAAGATGAAGAACGAGTTCCAACTTCACAAATCTTCAATTTCCATCCTCCTTTTCTTTTTGTGTTTGTCGAGGGAAGGAACTGAGGGTGGGGAAAATGAGACAAAACAATTCAATTGAAGCGTCCATTTACTTACATCCTTCTTCAACCATTTCCCCATTCTTCGTCGTGACCTATGACATGCGATGGTTTATTGGAGTCCAGGAGGTAGTCATCTCAATGTCACCTATAGAGAGACATCCATTGCCGTACAGAATGTAATACGCTTTTTGTTGTGTGCATCTGTTGCCAAGCGATCAGGCACTCATATCCCAGTCACAATTCACAAACAATTGAGCACTAAATTCCCATTTATGGCTTCATGAAGATACTGCTCAATCCCATGTCAGGGCAGGTTAGGGTAGTCCATCAACCATGTCAGCCGCAACAAGGGTCTGCAAGGAAGTCCGAGAAAAAGCTCCAGAAGAACCGAATCAACAAGGCAATTACTAAACTAAACTATAAATTGTCCTTTGTGTTACTTTTATGGTATTGTTGTAGATGTGGTCGAGTTTGGTCTGAGGATTGGGATTGGCAAGCACGAAGGGAACCTTCTCCATTTGGCAAAAGAGGGGCTGCAGCAACCGCTGCCTTCTGGATGGACGCCGTGGTAAAGGACAACAGTATTTTTACTGACGCACTCAATCCATATGCACTCCAATTTGTAGCTGGGACAATACAAAAGGAGCCTGGTTCTATAGGCACGAAGCAGAGGGGCTATCCCAATGGGAACATCCGCTCGATGAGCTATACCGGCTCAAAGTGCTCCAGGAGAGGGAAGAGAGCAAGATCCAGCCAGCCACTGATGGGAATTCCAAGGAAGCTCTGGTTCAGGAAGTGGAACAATTGCGTCTGAGTTTGGGAGAGATACGGCTGGAAGTGACTTCTCAACTGGAGACTCTAAGACTTGGCCTCTTGGAACAGCAAAGAACACAACTGGAGGAACTCAAGAAGAGCCAACGAGCAGAATTGGAGGGGCTGAGGAAGGAGTGGAAGGAACAAGTGAAAACTCATCAAGAGCACTACAGTAGAGAGGCAATTAAGATTTGTTGATTTATAGATGCGTGAGATGTTGCTGGAGATCCGTGGGGGCAGAGCAGTGAGCGAGTTGAGTGGCGATGAGGGACTTGGCTCTTCCACTGGGGTCCCTCAGCCCTCAGTCCAGCCCCCTCCGGATGGACTCAGGAGGGCTCTCTCTGCACTGGACTCCCTTCGCACCAACTTCCATTTGCCAGAGAAGAAGGAGAAGAAGAAGGGTGCTCCACTGGAGTCCATCCTAGCCTCCCTGAAGGCCCTGGACGCAGAGATGGAAAGTCTCTGGAGTGGTGGAGAAGGAGGGCCAAGACTCTTACAACCACTATCACACCCAACATCACAAGCAGTTAGGCACCAATGCATCAGTAGACACTTGCAACTGCCCTTCAAGTAAGATTGTTTGGCAGGCGCTGACCCAGTTCGAGTCTGTGCGTGAGAAGTGGATCGGAGGAGCTTCCCTCGTCCCTCCCATCTCGAGTGAAGAGTTGGGACGACGCTTCCGTCCCTCTCTCAAGGACCCTCTCAAGGAGCCCCCCGTGGGAAGGGAGCTGAGGGAGTGGTTGGCCAAATTCTAAGACGCTTCCACTGAACACTTTGAATAATTTAATTTTCTACAGTTTGTTGATGAATAAGAATTGCTCAGTCCCTGTCCTTCCCGTCTTGTATTTCCCCTTCTTCTACCTGGCCTTCCTCTGCCTGGAGTTTCTTCCTCAGGAGTTCCTTCCTGAGCTCTGCTTCCTTCTGGGCAGGAGCGCTATGCAGGTGTTCGTACGACACCGAGGACGACTCTTCCTTGCAACGATGGCGCTCACTCCGCTCACTCTGTCGACGTCGCAATTCATCTTCGCGTTCTCGTCGAAGCTTTTCCTTCTCCTGCAAACGACAAAAAGTGTATAAGTGGTATGGGAGATATGAAGCAGAAGAAGCTGGAAATGTGTGCGGAATTTACCTGGAATTCCTTCAGTGAAATTATCTTCCTAGTTTCTGCCTTCCAGTGCGGGGGAGTTCTGCTACGAGAGCGAGACATACGGGCGTGGTAACACTAATAACAAAAGTCATGAAGAAAACTTATGAGTGGGAGAGTGGAGAGATTGCTTACAACTCTCCCCCTTCCTTTGACTCGCTTTCCGCCAGCGGAGTCCCTTCCCTCCCTACGTGGTGGCGATTCCCGCCGAGGGGCCCTCGAGTCCCTTGAGTCTCTCCCCTCCTTCCTTTCTTCCGCCTTTCTCTTCCTCTTTCCCCTCCGCCTCTGTTCTGCGGAGGAGTCTATTGAAGGGGTCCTTTGGAATGTCCTTTTCATCCAGTGCAGTCACCTTAGGAAGAAACGGATTCTCAATGGGAACTCTGCAAAGAACAAATACACTTTTCATTTAAAGCTCTCATCTTATCGCCTCATCTTCCTCTCACTTCCTCTTCTCCTCAACCTCCTCCTTTTCTTCTGGAGTCTCTCTCTCGACTGAGGATGGTGACTTCCGCCGCCTCTTCTTCTCTGCATGTAAATAGAGAAAATGAGTATTGTAATCAACCAAATGAACCCACAAAATGAATCTCACCTTTCTTCCTTTTGAGGAGCACAAGTTCTCCCGAGTTCGCCACACGGACGTCTTGCAAAGGACGGTTCTTCCGATCCACAGGCAAAGCTAAAGAGAATCAAAATGAGAAGATAATGAGGACATAAACAGAGCAGACAGTTGGAAAGATACTTGGTGTGCTGTACGAAGGTTTATTACCTTCGATCTGAGCTACAATTTCCTTGCCATTGACGACTCGGCCAAAGACAACATGGATCCTGTGGAGTAAATAAAATATCTTACAATATTCACAATCAATCTGCAAGCATTGAATGTCCTTACCCATTGAGATGTGGAGCTGGTTGAGTGAGGCTACAAGTGAAGACAGATATAGGGATGGATTAGGAGACACTATACCGTAAGGTGATTGCTCTCCTTACATGAAGAATTGACTTCCGTTGGTACCCGGTCCTCTGTTGGCCATGCTCAGCAAGTATGGCTCGTCGTGCTTCAAATCAAAGTTCTCATCTGGAAATGAACGTGGATTGAGTTATAAGTTAATTCAATTGTTGATTGAAATTGATTCTTGTTGACGTTTCTTACCTTCAAAGACACCACCATAGACTGATTCTCCGCTAGTTCCGTTTCCTTTCACAAAATCTCCCTGAAACAATATAAAACGTTAGTTCTTTGTATTTATATGGTTGACTCCTTACGCCCTGGACCATGAAGTCCTTGATGACCCGATGGAAAATTGAGTGTTTGTAGTGTAGAGGTTTTCCAGTCTCCCTCCCAATGCCCTTGTCCCCACAACAAAGAGATCGGAAATTCTCTGCACATTTAGGAGTCTTGTCCCTAAGGTATAGAAAGGGAATATGTCATTTGATGTCATGTGAATGTCAGAGTTAACGAGTGTTTACCAGAATAGTTCAAAGACGATCCTTCCTACAGGAACTCCTCCAATCTCCATGTCAAAGAAACATCTTGGCTGCTGACTATTCCCTTCCTCCACCACCATTGTAGGTAGTGGTCTTGTTGTGTGATAATTGATGATTTAGATTACTGTCTGATGCCAATCAGCGTGTACTGGCAATAATGGCGGTTGAAGCTGTTTTACCTCCTTCTGTGTCTACCCAAGATGTAGAACTGCCCCTTTCCTCCTTCCTTCCTTGAATCAATTGAACCTTATTTGCTGTATTGGTTATTAATTAGTTTTTAGACAAAAAGGTTGCTGTTTTGATGGGAAATGGAGTTGTGTGTCTGGTGCATGTTCTCTTATGAAAACAGGACCAGGTTCCAGGCAGTCTCTGGAATAGGTAAACCACACAATTACGGCGAGGTAAGGATGACCACACCAATTAAAACCATGATTTAATTAAAAAATTTTGGATTTAAGGTTATTCTGTTAATAGTGTAATAAATTACAAAAGTTGGCTAATAACAAATTAGTAATCGACCGATACGGATTACCAGCAATCCTTTGATATCCTGTTGCTACAAAATCGCTGATTTTCCATAAACCATTTAATTTTAGTCGGTTTGAGTTAAGAATTCTATCAATTTTCCATAGCTTAACTATATTATGTGTAAAATTGAAAAACGTCAACGCTATTCCGTATTTGCATAATAATTAATAAATCATATTTACTTTAACTGATTCATCGTCGGCAATATCATGTTAAATTAGTGCCAAAACGCCTTTCAACCAACGAAATTGAAAAATTAAAAACTGCAATTTGTATAAAACCAAAGCCTTTATAAAACCCCGACAGTGGAGACTTTGATGACCCACTTCTGCTATAATAGGGACTATCAAGTTTGGAAAAAAGAGCAAAAAAAGCAAGAGCAGAAAGAGCAAGAAGTTGCTCAATTAGCTTTTAGCTTGATACTCCATTTTTCCAAGTTGCT
>VNWY01000485.1:0-41120 GCA_009869845.1 Pseudachorutes palmiensis | reverse complement strand
ATACTACACTCAGAACTTTTATACAGGTCCCTGTTTATATTCTTGTTATCTTGTACAGAACCCTTCAGACCTTAATTTAGCTACACTCTTAACTTTCTTGGTCCTTCTTGGCTGTTACCGTTTTTACTAGTTCTTAAGACTACAAAATAACACGACAACAAACTTCTTTTACGTGCGCATACTTGCGCTTGATAGGGCTACGCCACGTCAATGAATAAACAATAATAATAATAATAATAATTACGAGATTGGTTCTACGGCTTCCTCTTCCGCAATAATAAATGACGATAATATCGAGCTAAAGGAATACAACAGGGAGTTATCTTGGCTTGGCTAAATCCATTCTTCCGACGACGATTATTACTCACGGAGCTGACTTAGGGCTTGAATAATTCGTGGGGAAGCATGACTTTGATTGACCACAAAAGAAAGTAAAAGGCTACCGGCAGTCAATCGTCGTGGGAATGGGTTCGACAGAGTTCATCTGATTCCTGACTCCTTCGGAATGAGTTTTCTGAAGCCGCACATGTTGGTACTTGTGGGATTTAGAGTAGAGAAGAGTGATAGAGTCATCATTCATCAGTGATTTGAGTCCAATGCTGTAACTGGCTGCGAGAGACCTTTGAAACCAAATCAAAAAGAAGTGGAAATTCCCTAGCTTCGACTTCTGCGAGTTAAGGCAGAAGTGAAACGAAGATTGCCTGGGACTGGAGAAGAGTAGAAAGCTCTTGACGAAATGACAGCAACAGACACCTCCGATAATTAAAAGTTATTGAAGTATCACTGAAATGCAAGCAAGGGCGCACTCAGGGGATTTTATTGCTTGCGGAGAAAGTCACGTCCATAGCAACAAAGGATTTTTGAAAGGCTTTAAAAGAATCGATGCTGGCACAGGTAAAACGGATAGTGACAGCCCCTAGGTTTACATGGTGGTCTACCATTCTCTAATTGAAAGTAAACTTTGTCAATTAGCATAAAAACAGGATTTGCAAATGAGTGCACGGAATTGTCACACCATCACTCTCAATTTGTTCTAGATTTAACCGGAAATGTCAGAGGTAGTCCAGCAATCCTTTTCAAATAACACGACCAAAGGACTTTGTGGTCCTTATCCTTTCATGCCCTTTACTACCGCTACTGGATCCAATGACGGCATTTCATTTAAGCTCGGAAAGACGTCTTCAATGAAAAGTTTGAACAAACTACACAGCAGTACTTTCCCAACTTGGAAACCGCGAAGGGATTATTGATTCCACCGAACCGAATGAATGTGGTGGTGCGAGCTTAATTTTTTCTATCCCAATTTGGTACTCCTTTTCGGCAAGATGCTATGATCCCTCGTAAACTTTCCGAAATAAACTATGCAGCTTCTCTGTTCAAAGCTTTTTGGCAACGAAGCCTTGTTTTATGTTTCCCAACGTATTTTGTGACGCTGGATTCCAGTCTAAACAGAGCACCATCTTTGCAATTCCTCTGCGGTTCTTTGAATTTATGAGTAGAAAGCTTTGAATGAGGATGAGGGAGGGTATCCTTAATAGCTCTTTCTATCATGGCCTTGCGTAGGCTTTCCACGCACTTCAAGGAACCTCTTAGCCTCATCCAATATTTTGTTACACTGGATGGGCCTGAAATCAATTGTAGCCCAGCGAACTGAGAAAGCGCCCAATTTACCTAGGCAGAGATGCATCCACTGAAAAAATTGGCTTTTCAAAGTTCAGAGGTGAACTGAAGGGTAAATGGAGAAAGCAAGAGGGATGCTTTCCGCTCATTTCGCCGTCTGACGTCAATCTCATACTTTCTGATCAATACTTGAAATCATTAGGATGCGCAATTAGCTTGGATGACTCCGGAAATTGTTGAAAGGGAAGGGCATTCAGAATACGAAATGAGTAGGTTTATTCCCCACTTGTCAAAAGTTGTTGGTGGAGTCAATCAGGGGGTTGGATTAAACAGACTTTGGCTAATTTTAGTCATCCTAGGATTCTGTAAAGCCTTATTTGGACCTTGTTCACTACGCCATATCCAAAAGTTGATGGATACTGGATATCTATTATTATTAGAATTCTCAGTGCTCTCATACATTTGTGCTGCAAAGATCAAAGGAAGCGCTTTTTGTGTCTTCCATTTCGAAGATGAATGAAGTTAGGAGTGAAAGTTAAAGTGGAAGAGAGAGAGGCTTGTTAGTGTATTAGATTACGCCCTGGATATTTCAATGAATAAAACATAACGGAATAATAACTTTCCCTTCTTTCCCGTGTACTCCTGAATGGGAATTGGAGGTTGAAGACATTAATTAAAACGGGTAGTAGTCCCAGTTGGGAGTCCAAGTTGGGAACCCAGAATCAGAGGAAACGATGGGCTTTATTTTAAAATCCTCTTCTTCCTTTTTCCATCCAAAAGGAATAATTACAACTTGAAACTTTGAGAGAACTCTCTCCAAAAGTTATGGAAAAAGAAAGGTGGTTGTCCTTTGTTCAGGCTCCGAGAATCCATTCTAGTTTAGTTATTAACGTCAAAATCTACTAACCCGAATCCTGGAACTTGTATAATACTAAGAAAGTCCCTTTGCTGGTCAAAAGGATAGAAAAGGGACTCTATGAATCTCCATAAGGAGTCAGAGGACTTTGCTAAAAGTATAATACAAGAGAATAGCGAAGGAGGGACATAACAGTGAAAGTTAATTTGGGGACAATTTCGGTTGAGAAAATTGTCGACACTTTCTCCTTGTTATTTGCTCATGCAAAACTTGGATACTTTCACTTTTCTCTCTCTGTCAGTCGTTGGAGAAAGGGAGAGTTGAGAGTCTCTTAAACCTAATCAAGCAGAGTAAAATTGTCCATTTAAGTTCTTAAAACAACCAGAACTTTCCTTTGCGTATATATAAAGTAATTGACTCCCATTAGTACACCAAGGAGGATTCCATATGGAACTTAAACAGACGCTATCAGACGAACACCAACGTTCCCTGAACTTGAACACGCACGCCAAAAATAAAATAAAAAAAGTCTGTCGATTGTGCTAAAAGGAGAGCTTTCTTTTCACTTGCTCGCCTTGTCACATGGAATTAGGTTTTCAAATCTGGAGAGGAAAAGCAAACTTTCCCTTTTTGGTCAAGGCTACTTTACTCTCTAAAAACAATTAAATTCAGTTTACCGTTTGTAAAAGTAAAAAAAAAGGCATTCCGAATGAACGCTACTGTGGCCTTCTAAGCCCCAATCCCAAAAGCCATATCCAGTTCCACTGCAACTTTAATTGCTTTCCTTTCCTTTATTTACAGTTGTACAAAGACATTAAATTCACGTTTCACAAATCAATTTCGTTGAAATACGACCCCGTTCAGCCCCTAAATTCCCCGAATCCCGCGTAGATTGTAAATTAATTGTGTGGGAACAGTCTTAGTGAAAATTTAATCTTATTAAAAGGGTTTATTTGAGGAATTGAATATCGTAAACTGCGAACCCTTGAATGCTTTCTTTGACGATTCGAAGAAGCTTTAATTTCCCAAGTGCAATAAAACTTTATTGGGGGATAAATCCCTAAGACCCGCGATGGAGCAGATGGACTTAAGGCTAAACTTTACTAACTCGAAGACTTATTATGAAGAATTATCAAACTAAAATTGGCTAGATCTCCCAACTGGGATAAGATGTTACTTATGAATCAATAAATTTTGAAGAAAGTTGTGGAAAGAGATAAAAATTGTCTTTCACTTAGTACTTTAGTAGAGACTCAACTTTCTTTCAACATGTGGGGAAAGTGACAATATGCTTCATCCGGTAAAGCGTTAAAAGCTCTGTGGCTGTAATTTGTGGAATTGGGTCCCAACAAGATCAAGAACAACACATCTAAAATGAAAGACTTCTGAGAGTGGGAATTGTTTGGATTTAGGATCAGACATCTGTGCTTTTCCTAAAAAAAACCAAGAGAGAAAGTTAATTAGAAAGTACAAGCCAAAAGAGAAAGTTCTCTCGCCGATGGGGCATGTAAAACACGTCTTTTTTTTTAAAAAAAAGGAAGTAAAAAAAGAAAGGAGATGAAAGTCGAAGAAAGGAGGGATAAGTCTTTTCCTTCTTCCCAGTTTAACTGTTGTATCTTCCGCTGAAGGTACTATTAGAAGAGGAAGCCAAAGAAACATAAACGTAGTTTAGTAAGTTCCTTTCAGAGAGGAATTCCTTCTTAGGCCGACAGTAGGAGTGAAAGTAGGCGACATCAACTCACACAGTCCGCACACACTTTCTCCGCTTTCTCCCGCCTCCCTTGGTCTATAGCCCTCCATCCACTTCTAATCAATAACGACCCAACACATGTCGTAGTTTCATTCTTGAAAAAGTGAACACTAGCCTACTTTCATTTTCAACTTTCCCTACTCCTTCTCTGATCAATAGTGGCATTGAAATGGGTAAAGTGAAGGGACCCAGGGCCCAGACCTTTTGAATCCCAACCCCACTACCACGTTCTCGTAACTACATGGCCACACACTCCTGCCCAAATTTTCAAAATCAGACTTTCCCCTGTTTTGCCCAAGTCTTTTTCCCAAGCATTTATTATAGTAGTGCGGAGAGGAGCGAGAAGATTCAGCTAAGAATCTGCCAGTCTTCCTTTCCCTGGCTCAGTTGTGCTGCTCTAGTCCCCGAGATCTCGGTTTCCTTCTGACTGAACACACCGAGTCCCTCACTAACGGAAACTCGGAATTAGACTCTGGAGGTGAAGAACTCACCTTCAGTCACCGACTTGTGTCATTTGGAATCGGATCAACGCCATTCACCGCTCCAACGGATCCAACACTTTAATTTATTAAAAGGACGTTTCATTAAACGAAGACAACATGCCCTAATTTCTCCCAATCTAAGGGAAAAGTTTCCACTTCCAGAAACACAAGTAAACATCAGCCTGACCTTTTCACTCTTCAAGGTAAGGATAAACTTTCCAAGAAGATTGATAGCGTTACAAAAGGGACTTAAGGGCTTTAACGCTTTAAAATAAATGAGAAAGTTGTCACATTCGTTGTATATATGAGCAACTTGTTTTCTCCAAAAAGGAATGGCTTAAGAATTAGTCATTAGCTAGAGAAAGTCCTTATTGTAACTAAAGACTTCCAAATGAGGGACTCTCAGAGGAGAAAGTTCCTTCCCGTTTGGGATTTATGGCAAGCATTATCCGCAATATGACGACAAAAAGGAATAGTTAGCATGCGTTTAAATATATTATAATGTATTTATTTATAGAAAAAGAAATAAAAAAAAATATAGACATGGAAATTTGAAGTTTCTGGAGAAAATCCATATTTGCAAGTCTCACGAGGGAGACCAGATGGTCTGTTTGAGAAATTGGCTTAATGGATTATCTGATTCCAATGGAGTTGCTACTCGTGTAGTTTTCTCCATTCTTGTAATTTGAAAGCTGCGTTTCGTGGAAGAAAGTGCTACAATTGGACCTTGTTCCGTCCTTATTCGTTTTTGTTATCCCTGTGTAATCTTAAATTCTATAGAAGGATTATTTGTTATAATGGTTCCCCTGTGTTGGAAAAAACTCGGGTTGAGTTCGCATCCCATGCTCAAGTAACATGTAGATTTTCAAGGAAAAATCCTAACTTCAATAAATATTGACGACGATACTTTGACGATACTTTTTCTTT
Organism: Pseudachorutes palmiensis; assembly: GCA_009869845.1. Lineage (NCBI taxonomy): Eukaryota > Metazoa > Arthropoda > Collembola > Poduromorpha > Neanuridae > Pseudachorutes > Pseudachorutes palmiensis. The sequence continues at coordinate 35,485 of VNWY01000485.1, read as the reverse complement.
ATAACTTTTCAGTTTCCCGCACCGCCGCCATCATGATGTCGGAAACGACGAGTGTGAGCAGTGGTGAGAAATTGGTTTGTTCGACGACGATGGACGACCCAGACCTTGTAACCCATCCGATCTTCCCGTCCACCTACAGGCCATTTTTAGATGAGCTCTGCTCGACGACTAAGTTCACCAAGAGTGAAATCAGATTTTTATATCGCGGATTCAAACAGGTAAATCCAGATTGATTGAAATAGATTAACAGATGAATTTATGAAGAAGGTCTGGCTTGGGTGAATGCACAAAATGAAAGGTGACACTTTCTCTTTAGCTTGCCCCATGTTTTGATAAAACTATCAATTCTAGTTGACATTCCCCGTACAATGGAAGGAGTCTCTAGAGACTGGAAACACTGGAAAGGGCAATCCACGAAATCGCGGGTTCTACAGGGTTCCATAATGCCCTGTGTACCATCATAATCCATTAATTTCATATTGTTCCAAAGGGAAACTGAATATGAATTACACACTATAACATGCATTTCCCATCCCACTCTGGAGTATCATTCTCGTTTAGTTCCTTTGTTTTACCATCCTTCCATTCAGGAATTTGATTAAACTCGGAGAAAACAATGATTCCCCAGAGTCAAGGAGATCTCAAAAGCATATTTCAATATACTTGGGTATTAACCAATTCAGTTGATTTCAACGCGGTCTTGACTATGCAACATTCATGCAATGACGTCGTCTGCATTCGTTTGGGGCCACACACATCACCAGCATAAACAAATGATATTCGACTGCAGAGCCTATTACAGAAACTAGGCGTTCAAATTGTTTCCATAACTTATGATTTATGATGAATAATACAACCATATTTTAGCATGGGCGCAGTCCCTACCAACTGAAATGGATCATTACTCAAAATCCATTTTAGCACATTTGGAATTTCTAACAAATCTCGGTGCAAATTATAGTCCAGAAACACGTTCCAGCACTATGTGTTTGTTATACTTTCGCCGAAGCTATAATGTTAAGGAGGGCGCGTTGTCTCTGGCATTTTTGCTGTAACTTGAGGTACGTTAAGCTCAATTCTCCCATTTATATGCAGTGTCAATGTCTGGATGAAGAAGTGTCGGGTCCATTTTCAGGTTTTCGTCACTCTAAAAGTGGCATTTATGTAACGCGCATCTAAAAAGGCTCAACGAGTAAAGTATGAAACCCGAAAATAAAATCCAAACTTTATGCCGGTATCCGAATACTGTAAACCACAGTCTCTGGGCTCAAATGATGCTCCTTCCTTTACATAACAACGCCATTTTCCGACTTTTGGAAACCCTTGCCAAGTTCTTTTCCTTTGGCTTTGGATAAGAAACAAAAATAGAAAACAAAACCAATAACTATTCCGAAACTAATGGGTTGCAAAAATTCTCAAGTCAATTCTCATTGAAGCATTATAAGCTAAAATGCACTTTGTTTCTTTCAGGAATGTCCAGGTGGAATCGTCCAAGAGGATACTTTCAAAGATATCTACGCCAAGTTTTTCCCTTACGGAAGTAAGTTCCCACTTTACCTAATTATGCACACACAGCCAACATTTATTACTCTCTTCGAAGTCAATATTTTGTGTTAATGTCAAATTGTTTAGCTGTAAGAGCCTAGTAAACGTTTTAATTATGTAATCACCGGAATCCAGAACGCTTCCGCTTCTTCTCATGTTTGCTTCTCCTTTATGAAAGGAGGAATGCAGCTTATAATGAAATCCGTCGAAAGGATGTTGAGGGCTTGCTAACTTTTTAATTTTTAATTGCAGACTCCTCCGTATACGCTCATTTAGTCTTCAAGGCATTCGACATCACAAATTGCGGGGCAATCACGTTTAAAGTAAGAGCGACTCTCTTATTCAAATAGCATTTTATATTAATAGAGCTAAAGGGAAGGATACGGAGTGGGGCCTCGGGTAAGCGAATAATGAAGTGGAAAAGGCGATTCCACCAATTTAATTAAGAGCCTCCGCTTCTGAAAGGAGGCTCATGATGACTTTCTACTACACCGTTAGAAGAGCCCTTCCAGATTTACTACATCCTTCGAGTGAAAGCAAACTTTCACTATTCCGCCTGCTACTCTGATGAGATGATGATGACGATGGTGATGTGGTGGTGGCAATGTTAGGGAAACCTTGCCTTGTTATAAAACTAGACGAAAACCTCATGAAAATACTAGCTGTACAGTCTAAGCTCGAGACAATGCGGTTGACGAAGGGAGCATGAAGGAGGAAATAAAAACTAAAACGAGGAGCCATTCCAGCTCTTCCTTTCTTTTAGCCTTGAGCCCTCATTTCTAGAATTTTAGTGTTATATTTAGGACGAAGTGAAAGTGGGATGATGGCTAAACCTTTATGATTCTGTCTATTATCTTTCTTCAGGACATGATTCTTACCCTTTCAATCCTACTCCGTGGCTCAAATCGAGAGAAACTCAAATGGATCTTCTCCAGGCTCTACGATCTCAATGGAAATGGATACATCACAAAATTAGAGTTTTTTAATATTATATCAGCCATCCACGATCTCGTAGGAGTCTCGAAACAAGTAAGAGAACGAACATTACAATTCTACATTTTATATAATTTTGTGTAGGCACTAAAGCTCTGCTTATAACGACGCCTTTTACTGAAGAATAAAACATTTCTAGAGGCAATACAAAAGAATCATCTCAAAAGTGTTGACTTTTATTATCATATAGCAGAAAAATCCCATCTGGATTCATTTTTTCCGAGGCTACGCTTTCTCGCGATGACAGAAGCCTGTAGCATTATGAAGGATATTGTTATGAAATTCTAAATAATTAGAATTGTTTCCTCTCTACAGGCGGAAGATAGAAAAACTAAAGATCACGCGGATAAGATTTTTAATAAATTTGATATAAACCACGACGGTATTGTAACAATTGAAGAATTCCTGGAATCCTGCTTAAAAGTAAGTCAAGTGCTTCTTTAGCCAGTCTTTGTTTTGTAGTTCTTAAGGTAGGACCAATCTGCCACTCACTTTGACAGCTTCAGACATGCATTGACTTTCCCTGTACATTTGGAAAAGAAAAAAGGCAAGAGGCCTCACTGTCGAGAAAGCGTGTTCTTTCACTTTCATTCGAAAATCGAAGCACTCACTCCAACTTTCTCTCACTTTCACTACTAAACCACCACCGAGTTGTCGAAACCAAAGTGAAAACAGAAACAGAAAATTGTATTCTATTGAAGACGATTGTGGGACTCAAATTCAACACCAATAAGAAGGACTAGCTTTCTAACTTTCTAAGACTAACCATTCCAAAGAGAAGGAAAAGTTTAATGAAACGTCAGACTTTTAGATCCGAATCCAAAGTCCGGAAATTAGGATTCTTGTCACTTGATTGTTGAATGTGATTAACAAAAAATTGGCCAAATCTTCCAAGTCCAAATTCCGGAATGCTAAAGTGCTAACCTTGATTTATTCCGAATGCTAATAAAGCCTCTGCAACATTCGTCATTCTTAATGTTAATCAACCCTTTGATTTGTTTACCTCCAGGATGAACTCATCCTGAAATCCTTGCAAGCATTTAGCAACACACTATGAGTATCTGCCCCGTTAAACTTCCAATTCGTGAATATCATCTCAAGACAACCGGACATTCGAATAGCGTTCAAATCCAAAGGTAATTAATCAGAATTGGTTCCTTTCTAGCTTAGAGTTTAGCTTTCTAGGATGAAATTGGATTCGATAAATTACCAGTTTGGTTCAAGTAATTGTCAAATTCATGTCCTCTGTTTCTTATTCACATTGCAGAGACAGAGATTGATCCAGACGCATATATGGGATTTCTAGCGACGTTATTAGCGTATGCAAGGGGATTCCCTACTACTACAACAGAATCATCAATCATCGTTACTTTACTTGTGTTCATCTTAATCAAGGACTGAAACATGGAGGAAAGCGAAATCATCCAACTTTCCCCAGCAAAAGAAGAGAAAAGAAAAACTTCAAATCGTCCTAAAACTTTCACACACGCTGCCCCATTCATTCCTCAGAAAAATCAATAAACACTCACTTCCCAATTGGCACCAAAGATTAATTATGGTAGTTCAATTCACTCCTAAATTATAGAAAAATATAAACTAAGTTGACATCTTGTTCCTTTAATTCCCAATCAACATTTTATAAAAAATGTATATTATATAAAATACCATATATCGCAATGGTTTCTTCTCTACGCGTGGTGATTGGATCCTAAACGTTCCTCTTAACGGCTATTAATCATAAACTATTTAACTTAATTTGCAGCTAAATTGTACAAAGTTCCAAAATTAGATTATGCTCTAATTTAATAGTTAAAAACGCTTTCACACCTCGGTAAAAAGATTGAGAGAAAGCAGGAGAAAGTTAAGAATTTAAGGGTTAAACAATCTATTTTGGTGATGGAATGACACTGAATTCTCTGCTTTAAAACCGCTGATAATTAGGAAATAACTGTAGACAATTAATTACCAAAAATTACTTGAAAAACAACACGTCTGTGATTAAAGAAATCCCCAGAAATTATAACTATCCAGAGTCGCACGGAAGAAATCAACATTGTTACACACACAGTTATGAATAAAAAAAATTTGAAAACACTTTAGCCCTCATAATTACAAGAAGAAAAGTTTTTAAAAAATTGATTGAAGAAAATTAAAAAAAAGTTGGTTCAGAGATGTTAAAACAGTTTCCAAAGGGGTTAAAATTTGCAATAAAAAACTTGTGAAAATTGATGCAAAAATTGATTTAAAAAATTGGAAAAAGCTGGTTCAACATTGGTATAAAATTGAACAAGAAAACTTGTTCAAAAAAGCTAAAAACTGATTCATAGTTGAAAAAAGCTGGTTTCAAAATGGCAAAATTGGTAATTATAATGGCTCAAAACTGGTTAAAATTGAAAAAAAAAAAATTGGTGAGACAGTGGTGAAAAATTGGTTAAAAATCAAAAAATGGTACAGAGCGGCACAAAACTTCAAAATTGGCAAAAACTGGTAAAAAATACTGGTAAAAATGGTAAAAAATTGATAACTTTGGTAAGAATGAGCGGAAAGCGGAACTGAAAAAAGAATTAGTTGAGGCTTTGGTAAATTTGTATAAAATGATTGAAAATGATTGAAAAAGGAAGGTATTTGAGGTTAATTTGTTGAAAAGAATGAAGAATGTGAAGGCGTTTTTCCTTTTCGTCCCTTTGTGTCTCCCTCTGTCGACCTTTGACCTGACCATCGCAGGGATGTAGATGGGCGGCAGTCTGAGTCTGATTTTGGCCAAGCAACCTCCACCACGCTCCACTCGCTCTTCCTTATGGTCCAAACCACGAGGTTGGGAATTCCCCCTTCCGAACCCAGCAGCCCCCACTCCCAATCTTCGCATTTCCATCCATCCAGGCTCTAGTTTTGTTGCCAGTTATTTCCCACTCTCCGCTTCGTCTACTTCTTTGTCTGCCAGTGGATAATTAATCAAGAAATCAAGACTGGTCGACTAACGCTGGTTTCACTAAACACAGAGGTAATATCACTCGTCTCGGCTATCTTGTTGTCAACACAGAGAACATGACGTGCATGACGTTATACCGTCTATTCATGTAAATCAGATCTGTCTTGTAATACTAGGTTTCATACCTCTCGGGTCATGATGGAAGAAGAAGAGGTTGTAGACGAGGTGCTGGAAATTGAAAGATCGATGAAGATGGATATGCAGCAGTTGGCCACAACGGTAGAAGCACTGGAGATACAGCTACCGGCAAAAGAAGAGGAAACGGAAGGACAGACAGTGGCTATCATCGAGTTACAACCTGGAGCCAAGATGGAGGAAAACTTTGGCGAAGAGGAAGAGCAGACACTCCAACTTATTCAGTTACCAGAGATAAAAGAAGACGAGGGATTTGGTCATGAAGAGGAACATACCCTTCAGCTCATCCAGTTACCAGATGCTCCGGTGAAAGGCGATCATGAGACTAATTTTGGAGAGGACGAACAGCACTACTTGGGAATTAAGGGAGCAGATTCAGACGCAAGGGGAAGTCCAGAAGATCAAAGTCCAGAAGAAGCATCACCTCCAGCGGAGGACGTGGAAGATGTCACATTCCTGGTACGAGTCAACGACGGAGGAGCCATTGTACTGGAAAAGACCGGCGTACTACCATCAGGTAATTGTTTATCTTTTATACTATAAGTTTAAGAAGTACGGGGATTTTTAAGTTGGCTGGTTTATTTAGTTTTCCTACATTTAAGCTTAAATGATGGGGCACAGAATACAGATTAGTTGATTGTTGATTGACAGAGGCCACAAAACAAATTGGAAAATGGGACAAGCATGTGGGCATGTATTATCTATGGTTGTGGAAATATGCTAGTTTGCAACAAATCACACTTATAACGTGTTGGAGGGGGTTGTTTTGTGTTTTAATTTAATTTTGAACTTGCATGATTGCTGTAAAGCTTAGGAAGTATGGTTGTAGAAATGCGGAAGAGGAGGAATTATTTTTGAATGCTAAATTAGAAAGCAATTAGGAAGTTAGTTGGGGTTTGTGCAATAAAGCAAAAGCTACAATCGAGTTAATGAGTTCCAAGACTTTCATGATTGTTCTATTGATTCATAATTGACCGAATTCGACTTGAAGGGGGAACATGTAACACCCAGCCGGAATTGACTATGTCAATTATTTTGCAGACTCTGGGCCTCATATATTCTTTCCTATAACTCTCCCGGCAGACAAATTGACAACTGAAAATCCACTGGTTGGAGCCAAGGTTTACCCGCCACCCCGAGCAAGGAAGACAAAGCCACAGGCCACTTTGTACAACGATGACATTGATCAAATCTACGAGATATTGCCCGACGGAACCCTGAGCTCAATCACTACTTCGAAAGGGGAGGCTGTACTGACACAGACAGTTGAAACTCATCCGTTGGAAAGCGAGGCATTAGACGTTAGCGATCTAGCATCAAGGCTCCTCCCGCAAGATTACGAATTAATGGAAAACATTTTGTCCGGTCAAGAAGGGTTAGGATCTGTTACCCAAGTCTCAGAAGAAAAGCTACAGGACGGTAAATTGTTTATTTAATTTATAAGAAAAAAGGAAACATTGGTATGGAAGTTTACATGTGTTTCCTTCAGGAGAAGTTCATTCTGATCATAATTACTCTGCTCCGACGTCTGATGTTCAAATCGAAATCGCAATGTCCGATAGTGGTGATGACAGTGTCATACTCTCACCTTCAAAATCTAAGGCTTTTATTACAGTAATTTCAGATGGGCACACACGTAAGCTTATCCACAATGTTTTCTTTTTTTAGTGGATAGCAAAATAGTAGATTGAAAAATTCAAAAATTGAACTTCCAGGTAGTGAAAAACCTCAAAAAGGAGCATGGAGAGAGTTCGCTGGTGATCAGGCAAAGAATAACCCTCGTAAGGCTCAAGGTAGCCGAAATTCAATTCTAAATATTTGAACTGTCAGATTTTAAAGTTAAAGTATTTCCTCCTATATAAGGCGTGCATGTTGAAAATTATAAGTATTTAGTTTTGCCACTATTTTAAGGAATTTTATTTTATATTTAATTTCTAATTCCAGCCGCACAAAAAGCTAAAGATGCACTCGCACGAAGATCTCAACGGCAACAGGATAGGATTGAGAGACAGGAAGCAGAGCGAATTAAATACGAAAATCAGCAAATGTTGCAGAGGGAGAAAGAGCTGTTCGGAATGAAGGGATCCATGCCTGCGTCACCGGCTCCAGTCCCAGGATCACCAGATCCCACTCCGACCCCGACGCTTGGTCTTGTCCAATATTCTCCAGCACCAGCTGTGTTTCTCAAAACCCCATTGGAGAAGGTTAAACAAGAGGCTGATGTTTTGCAATTAGTCGTGTAAGACTAGAAATTTTGACCAACCTTGATTTAAAACATTCATAAAAAGCATTCCTTTTTCCAGCTCTCCATATCCAAAGCGTCAGAACCGTAAACTTCCTGCGCATTTGGCCGATCCAAACTACATCAACTTGGATGAATCGGATCGGAGGTCACATGAGGATCTAGTGGCACATGGGAAACGCAATGCTGACAAAGAAGATGATGACAAATCGGATAAAGAGATTAACGACGATGACCCGACCAAGTAAATAATTTTTATCCATTTATGAGCCATACGAATGTGTTCTGGGTGCGTGTATTAACGCTGTTTTATACGGTTGCTTATGACTTGAATTTTGATTTTTTTTTAACCTACAATTATTAATGTTTGTGTATGCGCCTGTCTGTCTCTGAACTGATATTCATCATGATCAAGTAAAAAAATGATTACATACACAACAATTATTTCTTATGTGTTCCAGGTTGTGGTGCATCTGTCGGAAACCCCACAATAATCGTTTCATGATATGTTGCGATGTATGTGAAGATTGGTTTCACGGAAAATGTGTTGGTGTTACAAAGGCCAAGGGTTCCAAAATGGATAACTGGATATGTCCCAACTGTAAGAAGAAAAAGAAGAATGTCAAGGAAACACCGTTACCCAAGAATTCTCGAGGAGCACGATCTCTTGATGCTGTGAATGAGTCTGGTAAAGCAAAGCTGAATAAGACCCTGGAGACAAGCGGAGGAGAAAAGACCCCTGTGACTCTGGAGAAACAGGACGAAGTAAAAGACGCCGACGACCCATCAAACCGTGGAAAAATACTTGAATCTCAAACTTCGGTTTCACCAGAATCATCACCGCTCACATGTAAGGGAAACTGTTGTACCTCGTAACCTGCAGCATGTTTATTTGTTTCTTTTGTTTTCAGCGGAGAAGTGTATAATCTGCAAGACTAATTCATCAAGAAAAGATTCTGTCTATTGCAGTGACGAGTGCGTGATAAAGCATTCCCGTGAAGCCGGAAGTCCCCCTGTGGTTGTGCCTACGAATCTGTCATCCCCTCCGAAGCTGAAGGTAATTAATTATAATATTCAGTTATAAATGAGTGATATGATGTCAAGAAAAGTACTTTAACTAAACTGTCTGTCCCACAGAAGGGGGTTATTAAAATTATTCCAGAGAAGGAGGAGTTCCAGTTTCTAACTTTTCATCTTCTTGGAACACCGAAATCCACCGTTGTTGTCCCTCCACGGCCCAAAGAACTGACGGCATCTGACCTTGTGAAGCGGGCTAAACAGGTTTCACCTACAAGTCCTGAAAAAGCTTCACCCCCAAATACATCTCCAGTCACCAACTCCAAAAATGAGAAGCCAACTGCACCAGTGGCCAAACGTGAATCAGAGTCGTCAGCTGGGCAAGGCAACCCGAAACGGGTGAAACTCATTGAACCAACACCAGATCCAATGAAACGGGCTTCGAGATCTGCTACGGCAAATGCCGGGACCAGGACCAATTCAACACCAAAGAAAATTCCTACCGTTGATAAGAAAACAACTCGGAAGCGATTATCTTCGGAAGTTAAGGATACTCCTAAGCAGAAACAAAAGGATGTTGAAAAACCAAAACAAGAAACTGAAGCAGAAATCGCTGCTTCTCGTCAGACGTCCCGTACCAGCTTGGCAGTTGCATTTGACACCAGGTTGAAGGAACTCACTGATGCAGAGCGTGCAGACATCCCTGCTGAGAACACTCCAGAATCCATGTCGATTGAAATTGAGGCGGAACTTTTCAATGCATTCTCCACAGTTAATCCCAAATATCGAAGCAAGTTTCGGAGTATCTTATTCAATTTGAAGGACAGCAAGAACAACTTGTACAAGACTATTGCCTTGAATGAGTTGAAAGCAAAAGACTTGGTCAAACTGGAACCCCATCAGATGGCTTCCGACGAATTGGCACAATGGCGAATCAATGAAAGTAAGAAAGAACTGGAAATGATCAAGCGGTCTGAAATTGACAAATTGGAAGAGTTGAAGAAACAGGAACGAATTGATGCCGAATTGGGCTTTGAGAAGATTTCAACTGCAGTCGATGAAGTGCGCTCTCTTGGAAGTGGAGATGTGGATGGCAAAGGGGAACCCAATGAAGCACTCGTTCCTGAAATGAAAACACCAACCAGGTCGTCTTCCCGATACAAGGCCCACCAAAGCAGTGCCAAGAAATCTGACTCCAGGTCAATGTCCACCCGATCGAGAAGTGACACGACAGACAAGAGTGCTACAAAGGATAAGACCAGCGACCATGACAAGAAAAGGCACTCCTCAAATACCGAGCACCGACAAAGCAGCAGCGGAAAAGGAGATGACAAGGTCTCTTCCAGGAAGAGTTCTTCATCAAAAGATGACCGGAGCTCTAGCCACAAATCACAGCATCACAAATCGAGTTCATCCACCGGTAAACATTCGAGTTCACATTCCGTTAACCAAGGACAAAAATCATCTGCCACAAAAAGTAAGGAAGAGTCCAAAGAGAAAGAGAGCGACCGGAGTTTGCGATCAAGAGAGAAACAGCGATCATCACCTTCTTCCCATTCAAAGCGCTCCCACACGGAAAATGAACATGGAAAAGAAGCAAGTCGAAGTGACAAAGGAAAACGCGACAAGCACAAAGAAAAAACTGTGAGTTTTGGAATAAAAATAAAATTCCAAGTAAACTGTGAAATGATCGTATACTTGTCCCTTTTAAATTAGGATTCAAAAGGAGATGGGAAGAACGTGCAAGAGAAAGATAAACCAATTTCCAAGGACTCACCGTCAATTTCTACAACGAACGAGGATAGTGCAGCTACTCCTGCTGTAACTTCTGATGACAGCAGCCCTGAGTCAGACATGTCGAAGAATAAGTCCAAACTCCGTAAGTGTAGATCAAAATAAATTCCATTCAAGATATTTATGAGCTTGGAATTATTTTATTTTGCTGATGATACAGGTCCACGACTGTCATTGGACTCCTCTTCAACGGATCAGGAGCTTCCATCCTCTACTATCAAGACTCCTGATTTTACCGCAGATGAGATTAACACAATGCCATTAGGCGAGAGTGTTGATGGTCAAAAACCAGTGATGAAATCCAAGTTTGTGATGCCCGAGCTGGGGTGTTTCACAGCATCTCTCTTCAACGTGTCCCATCATGCACTGGAAGGAGTTTTCTTCCCATCTAGTCCAGTGCCCATTGTTGGGAGGATCTCCCCTACTACTGTTTGGGATTACATTGACAAAATGAAAAAAGCCAAGGTCAGAATTGGGATCCTGGATCCAGCAACAACATTTTAACCCTTATATTGAATTCGAATAATCTCTATATTCCAGGAAGTCATAATCTTGCGCTTAGCTCCGGCTACTCCTGCTGACACGGAGGGTTACATGAAATTCTTCACTTACTTTTCGTCACGAACACGCCTTGGTGTCCTTGGAGGGATTTGCTCCCCCATCAAAGATGTCTACTTGGTTCCATTAGATAAACATAGTCCTGTGAACAAGGTACTGTAAAATCCATCTTCCTTTTGTTCTGTTTATGGGTCAATGATGCAAAAACTCATCGTGTAATATTTATTATTCGTTTAGGCTCTTTTGCCACTACATGGCCCAGGTCTTCCAGCAAAGAGATCCCATTGTCTTTTAGCTGTCGTTACACGGCACTCTCAAGATGGTTCTGCATCACCAACCAAACGCAAGAGCTCCATCTCGACCGATCCATCCAAGCGCATGAAACTGAACACAGACATCAAACCTGGGCTCATTTCATCCCTGAATCTCCCTGCGACGCGTGAGCGAAGGACAGGAGGTGTGTCAAAGTCAGTCAAAAATAGTCCTGATGACACAACAATCAGTCCGGTGGACGAATCTTCTGAAAACAGTCAGGCGAATGATGATGACTTGCCCTACACTCCTTGGGAAGAGGAGGATGGCTGCTCTCCCGGTGAGTCAAAATTCTTATTACATGCCACTATATTATTACTGGAAGTCAATGAACCAACTAACTGTCATTCTTCCATTTCCAGGTGGGACTACTCCGACGCCCGTTGCTCCGGCGTTTCTCAAACATCTTCAGGAACTGGATGCAAAGATTCAGGAAGAACAAAAGGCTATTGAAAACATCGAGTTGGCAATTATTGCTAAGACTAGCGAACCACTTGTTATTCCAGGCTTAGATGGTGAGTTTGCAACACAGGCCTCACCAAAGATTCCTTCACAGTTTCCTAAACCTAGTTCAAAGGGATCTTTAAATGTACTTCCTATCCCCAAGCTTTCCATTCCTCATTCTTTACCTTTAGAGAGCACGAAGGCGACTAACCGGCACGAAACCGTGGCCGCGGCGGAAGAAGAAGATGTCCCGTATTCCCCGTCTCAGCTGGATTTGGAAGAAGACGAGTTGGAGACTCCTGCCTAAAATATCATCCTGGAATGCGGATGGCCTACTAATTCCGCTTGGTGTATTTGGTTTGAATTCGGGCAAACGGTTCCTATGTTTCTTCTGGTGATGGATACTACGTGACATGCGAGATTAGTTTAGTGTTGCGCAGTGTTACTAAAGCTTGAGTTATCAAATTCGTTTCAAAATCTCTCGTAATCCAAAACAAAAAAGTTTCAAGAGTTAGCCACACGTTCGGATGTCATTTTCTCCGGACATAATTTAACGATAACTCAACCTTATTACCACCAAAAGAAACTAATAGCGTTACCGCATTTGCCCTTATTCAAACCAAATTATCCCATGCCACTAAACCCAGCGTGTACAGCCGTCTGCTCTCACGTTTTGTGTATCTCTATCCTGTTCAGAAAATTTAAAAAAAAATTATAAAATATCTGTTGTTGACATTGCTGTCCTGCATGATGGTTTTTACATGTCTCCCAGACACAAAACACAAAGTCCCCTTCTTGTTAATTTAATTGCTCATGAAATAATCCCATCTGTCTCTGCTCATCCTGAAGATTGCTTTAGAAGCTGCTTCATTTCCTTTTTCAAAAAAGTTTTTTTTAATTGAATGTTTGCCCTTCTGAAAAGTTGTGTGTTAGTTTTGAATGCTAAAGACCCAAAGTCCAACTAAACTTACCATTTCTAATATTCTCTGTTTATCATCACAATTATTCACAATCTTGCATCTGCCTCGGAGTGTTTAGAAGACAATGTCTTCTATTCAAACGAATGGTCGAGACATTACGGGAAATATTAGTGAGTAGACTTGATATTGGTTAAAGTTGGTATACTTTAAGCCTTAACATTCGGGAAATAAAAAAAAAACAATGTTTATCTTCCGTAAAGAATTCTGTGAACCAAATTGGCTTCTGTTGGAAGTGGACTGACTTCAGCTGGCATTACTTTCTTCATCCGATTTTACCGAAATTTTACATTCATCCTTAGGCGACATCCATAAATACTATTGCAAGGTGTGGGTGGGTTAAAAGCTCACAAGGGATTATGGTGTGAGTGGGTCCGTGGGTATTTGTTATCACTTATAATCTCAGAAATCACAGAAAATATCAACTGTTTTATGAAGAAAAATACTTTTCCAGCCGAAGCCGTTTCGCAGTAGATTAGCTTAAATAATAATTATTAATGTAGTATCATGCATGATAACAAAGTTTGTAAACACAATTCGAATTGTGTAGCAATTGTTACTAATATAGTAGATGTCGGAGTAAAGCGCTTCGGTTAATCTTTTGACCGTAATTAGTCCCGGCATAAATGGATATTTATGGATATCTTTTTCAGGATAATATTTATGGTGATAAATGTACATAATGTAGGATATTTATGTACTCAAAATTATAAATTATCAAAGCAAATGAACACTTAAATGAATGGTAAACATTTTTTTGGGCGAAGGGGACCAAAATGGAATCGGTGAAGGGGAATGGCTAATTTTTACTAGCGAGTTTTCTACTAGTTTTCAGTGAAACGGACGGTACACCAGATTCTATTCTTGGGTAATTTCGAAGTTACCGTAAATTGGGACTGGAAATGTGAACCTCACGTAGTTTTACCCGGTGGGTGGGTCGGAGTTTTGATCGTATAATTTCGGACTTTCTGGATCATGTCGTTTATGGATGGCCCCTTACAAGTTACAACGGGCGGGAAAGTGGTCACTTTAAATCACATGTTTTCCCTGTACAACAAAATTCTACTTTAATTGAATTTAATTAAATGAGGCTCAATCTTAAGTTAATTTGGATTATTTCTAAACGCCTGAGGTATTAACCTCAGATTCTTCAGTATACCCAAAAAGGAGGCTAAGGTGAGTCAAAAGTTATCCAGCAGGATCCGTAATTAATTCCAAATTGTTTTGCACACAGGTTTTTGCAATGCGGGTTGGAAGTACACTGCTAAAGCGAGGAGCACGGTCGCCACAAATGCATCCTGGCAAGTTTGTAGAGCTCTTGCCACTCCAGCTGAGGAACTCTGTCTCACCTAAAACAGACAGAGGCACGGGTAAGGAGTCAATTACCCGGTTATTCTAGAATTTACAAGCCACCGATAAATCATTTATTTTTACAGCAACAAATTGCATTCAAGACATGGCAGTGATGTTTGCGTGCATGAAACTGAACGAGTTCAACGAGTCCATGTGTGGCAAGGAAATAAAAGCGTTTCAAGAATGCTACAATAAGCAACAAGTACTGAGAAAAAGCCTTTTAATCTCTCTTGGAATTAATATCATTTCTTTTTGCAGGCATTCAAGAGAGAAAACGAAGAGCTGGAGCTAGCTGGAAAAGAAACGTACGGAGTAGCGAGACTCCGGAATAAACCACTGAATCGACTTCTTGGAAAATATCCTCAAGTTAACGAACCAAGGCATAAGCTTTATACCCAGTAGAATGTGTGCAAAGTGTGCAAAGTGTGAAGCAAAGTGTGTGCAAAGGAACAAAACTTCTTTGCCTGTGTTTACATTTAGTCTTGCTATGTTCATAAGTTCCTGAATAAAGGAATCCCGTTTGAAACCATTTATTTACTGTGTTTTTATGCACTCCAATACTCAAGAGTTATCCATCTTTAGATGAATGAAAAAGAGAAGTTGACCTTTGACATGGATGCCCATAACTAGCTGTGGTGGTGGCTGTGCTGGTTGTGGATTTTAGATGGATTTCCCTTTTGTGTTTTTGTGAGGCGACTGTGAGGGTTTTTGCATTGGATCTCCCGCCAGAACACATTGCATTGTTAAAAAAAGATTTTACGACCCAGAGGTCAAAGACCAAGTCCATTGTAGCCACACCCAGCTTCCACCCCTCGTCCACGCTGCACGCTGCTGCGCTGCTCCTCCACCTGCACCTGGAGTCTCGGTCTTGAGTCATCGGGAGCTGGCTAGTCAAGTAAATACTAATTAACTCAACCTCGTTTTAGCACAGTCAGCCTCAGTACACACGTAAATAATTGTCATAAATTAAGTTATTCAACATAACTTTTCATGTATAAAGTCGTATAATTCAGCCCAGTACCGTCAGACATGCGTTTCTAGAAAAATATTAGCACTTAATCATTGACTACGAACAGCTAAGCTGGCTGTCTCGGTGTCTATGGGAGGGAAGCGTCTGTCCGTCTGTCCGGTCGTTGGTCTGGACGCTGCGCTTTGCGTTCACTGAATGCAGTGTTCAAAATTGTTTTGAATTCTTTATGGTATTTTAACCAAACCTGCGGCTCATGTTGGGGCTTCTGGGCTATTTTTGTGCACGCGCATATACGAGGCTAATCCCTGCTTTCAATAATGAAGAAATTGTTCAAACAAGAAAAATGTAAATAATTTTGCCAATTTATACTCCTCTACCCTAGCTACTCCTCCACTCTTTAGGTGTTCAGTCATTCAATTTACTACGGATTATTTACAGACATGAATACCCGGAGTAAGGACAAGGTCGGACTATCTAAGCCTAGAGCCCTTGCTGATTCATCCCCGTCAGCTTCCTCGGCGGAATCCGAAGATTCAGATGGTATGGAGGTCGAAATGACGACCACCATGGGTGTCATCCCAGGTTCCCAGAACCAAGCGTTACCTAGACCCAGCCTCCAAGCGTTACCAAGACCCAGTCTCCAAGGGTTACCAAGAACCAGTCTCCAAGCGTTAGAACTCAGCGATGATGAACCGTTGCCGTTTGAAGTGACTGAAGGTCAGAGTGAAATTGGCACGAGTGCAGATGACCTGGATAAAATTGATTCCATGTTGCTCTTCCGCTCATCCCCTCCTCCTCCCATTCCATCAACGTCTCGGTCTGCGGCTGCATCTTCTTTTGGTATTTCTTCTGCGTATTCGTCTGCTGCAGCTTCATCTGCTGCATTTGCATCTTCGTCATCATATGCTTCTGCAATGCCCGGTCCGTCCAGGTCAATAAGACCAAGGGTTGTCGCTGCAAACGCTAGGTCAGCGGCATCGACTTTTGGAAAAAGGTACCCACCATCTGCAGCAGCTTCCCGAGCCCCGTCCTCAGCATCTGGAGCAATGAACAGGGAAATGACTTTTGGAAGGCGATTCCCACCATCTGCAGCGGCATCTCGAGCTCCCGGCCCAGCGCCTGGTACTGGAGTCAGAGATATTCGCAAACAGTATCGTGCTCTAATTGAAAAATGCCAAGGTATGTTGCTCATTTTTAAATGTTCTGCTGTGGGCTAGAATGAATTGCAATGAATTGCTGTTTTTAGAATTCGAGGAGAAAGAAGGCTTTGATACTATGATGGAGGATCTGATGAGTACTAACATTGGCCAAGGGAAAGAGTTATTCAAGGAAATTGGAGGTAATTTAACTTTTTACCAAGAAAGAAGTTAATGTGTGCAGTTGTTCAGTATGGCTTGTTACTAAATTCAAAGGTGGACCCGGAGACATGTTTCTGGCGTTCATGCATACTCGAGTCTGTTCTGGAATGCTCAAGAACAAAACCATAAACATAGGAAGCAACACCTCAGTTTTCAAAGTGGATCCTTTCATCGCTAGTTTGGTTAGTAAATGTGGCACATCATGTTTTATGTTTACAATAATCTTGACCTTATACAGATTGAAAAATGTTTGTCATCAGACGGAGAATATGTCCCTAAGCAGGCTGTCAAATGTGTTTCATCAAGCGCCACTGATTGCTGTAAGACACTGAATCCAATGGTCGCTTTCGTCGGTGCATTTGAAAGGCACTCACTTGGAGCCAACGAGAAGGAAAAGAAGCAACGAGCTACTGGCCGAAAGCGGCAGTTTGAGGAAACAACAATGCACCCTACTCATCACGAAGTCGTAACGATGAGCGACCAATCAATGGTCCCGAAGAAGACAGATCAAGAATCGTTTTCGAATGAAATCATTCAAGTCCTTCGAAACCATTGTATTGGAAGATTCCCTTCTATCCCTCTGTTTGAATTCATCATGGACAAGATGTCATTTGCGAATACTATTGAGTATCTCTTCTTCCTGGCATTCAAGGTTCGCGATGGAGAAGTCTGCTTGTATCGTGAAGGTAAAAAAAACCACTTAGCATCCTAATCAGTTAAAATTATGCTTTTATTTACTTTCAGATAACCAACCAAATCACGATTACACAATTTCGATCAAACCAGACAAGCCTCCGGAAATGATCAGAATCCAAGATCTAATTGGAGGCAAAAAGGGGAAGAAGAAACGGGACTCCTCAGAGAGATCGCAGTTTATCCTGTCATTCTCAGTGAAGCAATGGAAGGTAAATAGCCAGTCTTTTCTTCATTTCTAAACCATTTCTTCAAACCGTTTATGAAGTTTGTTGTTATAATTTCAGGAACTTCGTAACATTGCCACTGGGGAAGACATCATAACTGAACACAGGAAACGCCTCAATAACGACTAGCGACGACTAAATTTCAACTATTCCGCTTCAGAAACTCCAGAAAAGGGATCTGAAATTATTTTAATTTTTCATAATAATTTTCAGTTAACAACCGTTCAAGCGCACTGATGAAACACACGCTCTCTTCTGTCTTTACTATTCTTTGTATATCAAATAGTTAAAAAAAACATTAGATTAAATTAAAAACTGTCATCTAAAACTCCATACATCGCGTCGTGGGATTGAATGTTTTTTTTTACATTCTAATTAATAATTTCCAATTAAAACTTGTAATTTCTAATTGTGTTGGAAGTCTCAATTCTCACGATATCAAGAGCCACGTGTTTCAGTTTCTGAGGAGGGAAAAAATCCAGTGGAAGTGAAAATCTTCATTTCTTCATCCCCCAAAGAGTAACCAGTTTTAATTTGGATTTGTTGAGGTCAGAGGTCAGGATGATCCGATTTACCTTTCTTAGTTGTGTCCGTCATTCCTCTACCAAGGCCAGAATCGTCCTGAACAAGGAACCACGGCTCCTCAAAGTAGCAATTATAGGCATGCCAAATGCTGGGAAAAGCACACTTATCAATCAGCTCATTGAATCTGAGGTAATTGAAATGTCAAGTCCAATGTCACTTTAACGCTTTCCTCCTGTCCAGGTCTGTCCCGTATCCAAGCGTTGTCACACCACGAGACAAACCCAAAAGGCCATTTACCTCAGCGAGAATACACAGGTCGTTTTCGTAGATACGCCGGGCATTGTAAATCCAAAAGAAGTCAAAAAGCAAGGGAATGAGATCATTCTCTAACAATTGGAACCTTAACAAAGTTTGTCTGTCATTTTACCAGATTTGATTTCCCAGACGAGTTTGTGAATGCACCCAAAGAAGCTATACAAGACGCGGACATTGTCGGTGTCATCCATGATGTCTCAAGCAGACTGTTACGACACAAATTGGATCCAAGAATAGTCTACGTATTGGAAAAATTTCCAAACAAGGACTTTATACTACTACTGAATAAGGTGAATTAGGGTATACAGTTCTATGTCATTTAAGTCCAAAGTTTGTCTTTTTGGTGTACTTGCAGGTGGATGAAGTGAAAGCGAAGCGAAGCTTGTTAGATGCTGTCCGTTTTCTAACTAAAGCAACTGTCGGCGGTCAGCCAATCCAATCAAAACCTACAAGAGCTCCACGGCCTTCAACTAAAGAAGAAATTATGAAAAAGGCCAAAATGAAGATGGAATTGGGCTCAGGGAAGAGGAGTTCTGCCATTCTAGATCAAGGAGATAAAGAGAATGATGACACTGAGGATGGTATGACATTTTTATTTGAAGAAAGATGGTACACATAATCTAAAATATTGCGTTCGTGTTGCAAAAGGTGAGTTCGAGGCGAACGGATGGGCTGGTTTTAATGACATCTTTATGATCTCTGCCTTGACCGGTGACGGGATTGATTTGTTAAAGGTTTGTCACCCTTCCTTTATAAATAATGTACCCCATCAGTTAAATTATTTCTATTTGTAATATCCTTATAATAGGATTACTTTGTTGCAAATGCAAAACAATCTTCTTGGGAATTTGATGAAGAAGTGCTCACTGACTGTGCTCCTATGGACTTGGCCCTTAAAATCCTCAGATCCAAGATGCTCGAGTACCTTCCTCAAGAGATTCCATACGTATTGGAACCCTCAATCGACTTTTGGGAGGAGGGAGATAATAGTAACTCTACACATTTAATAATTCACTTGCCTATCTCCTCATGATCTCTTTTATTTTCAGATACGTTGCGTATAGTTTTTGGGGTCAAGTGTCCCAATCAGAGGTTTGCAAAAATTGCGATTGGCCAGGGGGGCGGAAATATCGGTCAAATCTCAACTGCAGTGGAGAAAAGCCTTGGCATAATCCTTCAGAAGGTGATTGACCTCCACATCAAAGTCACTGTCAAAGAAAAAGAAAAAAGTAAAACTGAAAAATGAAGACATACTGAAAATTGAAGAATCGTTTGTTTCGGCACCACAGAAAACTAGAATAATACGCTTTTAAATGGAATCTTCTTGTTGTTATATATATTAATATTCATTAAATTAAGCATTTATCTAATTACATTTTCTACTAAAATTTCATAATTTCAGTTCAATTCAATTGTTTTTTGTTGTTGAATTCATTGAATTTGGGATGGGGCAGGTGAGGTCTTTGGCTTCACAGCGCCAAATCCTCGTAAGATTTTTAGCCTCTTCACTCGTGCACTCCCCAAAATTGATTTCTATTTTTCTCGTGGTGATAAATCGATTAATTAGTTTTGATTAATTAATTTGTTTCGATCCTGTTGCCTGTTGGGTGCTGTGACTTGCATTAATGTGAGTTGCACAACCGACGTTTGACCTTAGGGACCTGACTGAGAAGAGTACCATGCTTCTTTGTGTAAATCAGAATTAATCCATTTATTGCACAAGTACAGTAAGGTAGACAGACACACACCATAATTAATTTAATCAACTTTACACCAACAAGGCTTCACTTGATCATTGATTGACGTAACTAAATGATTTAATTTGTGGCAGAGTAGGCTATGGGGTTAGCTGCACTAGGCTTGCTGACCTACGTCTCGGCATCAGCCTTCTTCTGGAATTTTCCACACTACATACACAAGAAGAAGAAAATCAGTTTTGTAGCACACCACATCAGTCATCGTGGTGGTAAGATTTATCTAAATTGGTATATCGATTACCTTCCTTTTACTTTCTTCGTGTTTCAGGATCTGCAGAAGGATATGAAAATACTCTAAGCAATTTCAAGCGGTATGCAAAATTGAATGTCAATCAGTAAACCTTCATTTCCGTTGGTATCTTTGTTTCAGGGCTGTTGCTTCTGGGACCGAAATGTTGGAATTGGATGTACGCTTGACTAAGGATGGGAAAGTTGTTGTTTTCCATGACAAGGATTTACTACGACTTATGGGCCTGCCAAACGCCGTTTCAGACTATAACTACAATCAACTCCCGACTTTGAACTATTCAATCCCAATTGATACCATCCCAGGTTTTGTGATGAATACATTGTTAGAAATCTAAAGTGTCATTGGCATGATTATTTTGATTGCTGTTATTTCAGGATCTCATTACTCTGACCCAGTGGTGAAGGAGCAGGAAAGACGAATTCCACTTCTTAGCCAGGTTTTTGAAAGTAAGGGTCTTGAACACATTGGGTAGAGATCTAAGTAACTTATGAATAACTCTTGTGCCATTCTAACTCCTAGCGTTTCCTAATTTACCTATCAATATCGACGTAAAGGACAATAACTCACCAGAGCTAATCGGGGAGGTGGCCAAGCTTATACGCACTTATAATCGTCAGCATTTAACCGTCTGGGGCAGCTTTAATCATAGCGATTGCGTGCGACTTTATAAAACGGTACGAATGTCAAAACTCATTATGTAAACCAAATTATTGGACAGTGTTTCCATTTCCATTTCAACAGGACCCATCGGTTGGATTATTTTTTTCTGGCAGACGCGTGCTTTACTTACTATTGATGACAATCACCGGAATGCTGCCGTTCGTCCCTGTTCGAGAAACGCACTACGAGGTTTTCCTTCCGTTGTCAATTAAACGGTGAGTTAAACAGTTTTGCATTTTTTACTTGTAAAGTAATGACCTTGCATTTGTAATAGACGGAGGTTGGCTGAGGTATCATCACTGGCGTTTTATGAGCGCTTTCTGTTCTGGTTCTGTGATACGCTTCTGGTTTGGAAACCGCTTATTACGCATTTACGAAAACGTGGGATTCATGTAAGTGTTGTAATTGACACACTTCTGCTATTGACGTATTTTATGTATTTATTTACAGGTTTACTTTTGGGTTGCGAATGAGGGTAAGTTAAAATTCAAGTAGAGGAAACAATGATTATTTCCACCTTAAATCAATCAATTTCTGTCACCTCAACTCTCAACTTTATATCTTTTGGCTAACGTGGTTTTGCTGTTCTCTGTTTAATTATTTTTTTTATAACTTCTCTCTATTTTCTAAACTTAAATAGCTTACAATTCCTCACCAGACACGAAAGAATATTTGATTAGCCTTTATGCAATTGAATTGTTGTTTTGTTTTATACAGAGGACGAGTACGAACGCTGTCTCCGCCTGGGGGCTGACGGGATCATGACTGACTATCCCACAAAACTTCGTCAGTTTCTGGATAAATACTACGCTGCAGAGTCCAATCAGAACGACCCGGGTTCGGCAGAACGACGGTAGTTGCGATGAAGTTCCGGCTTGATCTCGCAGACCAGCTCCAACAGTTGCGAGATTACCTGTTTAGTGGAGCAAAAAACAAGAGTTTAATTATCACCTACTTAATTCAGAATAATATATGGAGAAAAGAGTTTAATTGTCACCTAATACTAAATTCATACAAAATTATATAAATTCAGATCTGATCAGAGGCATAACCACTTACTTTCTCTTTATTGTTCGCCACTAAGATCTTCATGTTCTCAATTCCACGATTAGTATCAGCGTCAATCTTTGTTGCTACATCGTCTCGGGATCCCTTGTGCTAAAAAATCAATATTACTTGTAATCAATCTAACTTCTAGACGATGTCCATTGGAATCACCGATGTCTATAACAACGTTCAGCACAAACACCCACCCATGCATAAGCCTCGGTTCTAAACGCCACAATCGCCAATGCATTTCAAAGTGTAAATTCTAACAAGTTACAAGAAACCATGAGGCGTCACTGATGCAATGAGGCCCTTCATTAAAAAGTTAAGGGCCTCAGTTGGTTTTTACTAATGCCTCATGGTTCTTTACAACTTATTAGATTTCACACTTAAGGTACAAATACGTTACCAATGCTATGCTTTCACCCTCCTAATAACAAACTGACGTATTTTAGTACTGCATACCTTGGTCTCTCTGTCTCTGAATTTCTTTTCCTGCTCTTGACGATATTTCTCGATATCCAGCTGTGCCTCTTCCTTCGCTTGCTTCAACCTCTTTGCCTTACCTAAAGGAGCACAAAATGAGCAAATGACTTGAAGGGTAATTAGCCATAAGCAAGTAACATACGTTTCCTAGCATCTGTGACCTTTTCAGCTGCTTTCTTCTCAGCAGCCAGTAGCTGTTGAATTCCCTGTGTCTGAGAGGCCATGACTGGAATGGAATGAAGACTGGAATGAAAGGAAGAGGTTCCTTGGCTGTAGTAGTGACTAGATTGACTAATTAGTCTACAATTAATCAAGGATCAATTTCAATCCAACAAACAACAGGTGATTTCTGGACACCACACCCAGTTTTCCAGATGTGTTTTTCTGCTCTCGTGGCTCCTCAAAAACTCACATCCACAACTCCCCTACCTTTCACAGGTGGGCACATTTCCTGTTGAAAAAATAATACTGGATTATATTCCAGATATTCCAACATCAAGAAACTTTTTTTTTAATTTTTAATCATCAAAATGAAAGTTCATTACTAATAAGAGGGGGAAATTCTTGATGTGTAAAATGGCCGAGTTAAATCTATTGTAGACATGACAAAATCAACGGAATCAGGATGAGGTACACCACCCTGGGGCTATGAGATGCTTTTAATTTGTTTTTTTTTAAATTCTAGTCAACTAATATTTGGATTATGAAAACATTGGTTGTATGAATCTGTTCATTGGGGCCGCTGGGCTTTCTCATCGAAATATCCAAATGCCATCGACGTGTAATTGCTATCTAAAATTATGTAAAGGGTTGGGGGTTGCGGTTGGGGCGAAAGACCAGAGAGTTAAGCCTGTTCTGAAAATTGGCTTAATTTGTTTTGCATTTGGGAATGAATTAGGAAGAATTAATTTACAAATCCTTTTAGAAGTGTAAATCATAATTGTTTTATGAAGTTTCTTTTTTTTTCAGTTTTTGTATGTCTGCCCAACTCTGAATTTTCTCTGTCGTTACGCGCACTTCAAAAAGTTAAAATCGGGGCCACTTGGGATTGGAGGTTGAGGCGGTGAACTTGATTTTTGGAGGGACGGGATTTGAGAGAATTCGGGCCAGTCCAAAGTGCCCGCCGTCGATCCCTCTGTTCCTTCCTGCTGACAAAATTCCTTTGCTTTTGCTGTTTCATTTTCTTATCTCCCTCCCACCATGCCGTGGAGTTGCAGTTCCACTTTATCCACTTCCGCAAAACACAAGGGCTCTTGTTCTTCCGTCCATTTCTAACCGGGTAACTCCTTACCCGGGTAGTGGACTGCCCATTTGGCTCTCCCTGGTCCCTGACCTGCTTCACTTCAAGACTGAGATCTTTATCTTTCTTCACCGTCCCGTAGGAATAATGTATATTGAACACTTTCGAAAGGACTTCTATGAGCTGCTCCTGGGCCATGTAAGTCATTCACAATTATTATTGGTGCTAACGCGAATTGATTGTTGATTATTTAATATGCTCATCTTGTATTCTAGCGGGTGCTCTTGATGGCGAGTTATGATGTGGACTCAATATGTGCCATCAAGATTCTACAGTATCTCCTGAGAATGGACGAGAATCCATACATTCTAGTATCAGTTGACGGAGTGGATGATATGAAAACAAAATTTAATGATTATCGCATGGTAAGTTCATCTGGTAATGTGCAATTTGGATAAAAATCCAAGCGAAATGTCTTGTATTTGTATCTTTCTTTAGATTCGACGGGTAATTCTTGTCAATTGTGGTGGAACAGTTGATCTAATGGATCTCTTTGATAACCCCACTGATGTGATCATTTTTGTCATGGACAGTCATCGCCCAACTCATATTTTGAATATATACAATGAGAGCAAGCAAGTATGTTTATTTATGAGTTATACGGTTAATCTTGGTAAGCAAATCGTTTTTATTTTGATCATAGATTCGTATCGTCACTCCTCCTGTCGAGGACGAAGATATTCCAACGTTTGATGATATATTTCGTTCTGATGCGGACATTGAGGTAAATCTTTCCCGGTGTATCCAACTCATTCATTTGACTAATCACTGACATTGGGGATTACAGGTGGACTCTGACGAGGACGATGAGGATGCTGGGGAATCTGGTGGTGATGAAGATACAGGACCTGCACCGGGCGAGAAACGCAAGCGTGGAGCTGAAAGGCGAGCTGATCTAGTGCAAAAGCGGAAGGAACGTCGGGATTGGGAAACTAAACGCAATACGTTACTCTTCGACTACACAAAACATAACTACTATGGTGCTCCAGTATGTATTCCTTTGAAAGGTTTTATTGAACGAGATTAATCGTAAATATTTTGTTTTCTCGTCAAGTCTTCCTTGATTGCTCTTGAGGTTGCCTGGAGCAAGTCAATCGGAGATAGTGACATTGTCTGGTGGGCAATTGTTGGGCTTACGGAGTATCTTGTGCTTCATCGAATGGATCGAGCCAACTACACTTTATTAGTCAGTCAGATGCAAAACCATGTGACACGTATTACGAATGATACAACTGCTTCCTTATCAGTTCTTAAAATCTCATTTGAGAACGAGTAAGTTCCGCGCAGAGTTTACGTTTTTGGGTGAAGTTTTTGAGATTCGTACTTTCAATTTTCAGGCTGTACTTGTTCTTGTATCGACATTGGACTTTGTATGCAAGCATGAGGAATACTCCAAACTGGAGGTGCAATTTCCGACTCTGGTCTTCAAAAGGCACTCAACGGCTTCACGCCTACCTGGCTGAAATCGGGTAAGTTCTCAGATTCTAAAAGCTGTAAACTTTGAGCTTTTGAATTGAATTTTTTTTCCATTTTTTAAATTATTTAGACTTCCTCTAAAGGAAGTGCGGCAATCTTTTGCTTCTATGGATCTCCAGCTTCGTAGGAACCTCAAGCCAATGTTGACCAGCCGGGCGGCTAAATATGAACTGACAGAAGACATATCGTTTGGCTCATTTGTGGCGCAATATGGATACGCTTACAAATTCAGCGCATTGGATCACTACTTTGGAGTTCTGTCATTGCTGGAAGAACCTGGGGACAAGACCTTGTCCACCCGTTTCTTCAATGCACTACAAGCATTGTGCAAGTACGCGTAATTGTGTCTATACTCTGAAACCAAGGGTTCATCCTGTTTTTTATTTCAGAACGAAGAAGGACATGGTGACGACTGGGATTGAAATATCAAAGCAAATGATCACCGGCATGATCGCACAGGTTCAAATATTTTTGGATCTGAAACAAATTATGGTCACCAGTGACTTGCTATACGCCGTTGTTCAGCATGTACGGATTTCATAATTATTTTAATCCCGTCGAGCTATATTATAATCTGCCATCTTTTGTTCTTGACTAGGGCACTTTGGATGCGAAATACTTTTCCAGGCCGTGTTCTATGGTACTTTTGGCTCACCATACATTGCATGCATTTATTTCCTCGAGTCCCCGAGGAAAGAATATGCGTCAGCTGCCATTGGTTCTGTTTACACCCAAGACAATGGACACTCACTACGTCGTTGGAATCCCACCGATTGCTACCAATGTCAACCAAAAGTGAGCCTAATAATAATTATACAACCCATATCCCGCAATTATTGTTATTTATTTTACAGTTTATTTGGGAAAGCCTTTGAACAAATTGCCAAGAAAATGTCAAACACACTGTCCATGGATTTATTCGAATCGAGCACATGTATCATCAAGACTAGCGAAATCGAGAGATTTCTGGAAATTCTTATGGATTTATTGGCATAGAGGAAAATAATCGGAAGGGTACCAAATAGGTTAGAAAAAGTATCAATTCTTAACTTTCATTCCGACATTGATTTCAGACTCCTAGTAACTTATTCAGCATTCCTTTAAACTTTTCGACCAGTTGTTGCTTCAAAAGCTTTTCATTTAATTGATGATTAAAAATATCCAGGGACTCTTGAGAGTACAGGCAATTTCTTGTAATATTAAATTCCATTTCAGGGCTGAGGGAACTGGAAGTAGAATTAATTTCCAAGGGTTTCCTTCTGTGGCAGTCTGTCACATCTGATTTATTTCCTGATGAATTGATTTCTCCAGGAGCGAGTGAGCCTTTAGATAAATCTGCTCTGAATGTACTTGTACTGAAGCTGAGAGGTTTGGAATTTATGAAGAAAATCTTTGACAGATTTTTCATCTTCTATTTGATCCTGGAGAATAGCATAGCGGCAGGTTGGAATATCCAGGATTAGAATGAAGGACTTGGTCTCTTCCAGTTCAACGAAGAGCCTCAGTGACTCAGACAGTTCAGACTGGAAAATCATAATTACATCCTTTAAGTGGGCCACAAGGACCCCAGTCAACCATCTTATTTCTACCATCCAGTTCAGCATTTCAAGCGCGCGAGCTTTTGAAAGCGGGACGACGCCTCTTCAACCCATCAAAGTCAAACTTACCGTTTACCCATTCTTGTTTTTTTCCTCCACTCCTGATCCATAACGTTTCTGACCATTATGTATCTCTGGAAAGTCATCACTCAAACATCTAAAGTTTGAGTCGTCAAAAAGCTCCAAAATTTTCATCGAACATTTTTGAATGACGCGTCGTTAGGGTGGATTTTCCCCCGTTGCGTTGCGTTCTTCACTTGGAAATAAATGGACTTGAAACTGAATAGCGCATTTTACTCTGCGTTTAAGTGCTTTTGTTTGTGTCTTTCTGTCGTCCCTTCTGCTAGCTAAAGTCATATTTTAAGAAAACTGAGAGGCTAGCCTTTCCGTAGCCTTTACCAAGGCCAAGGAGAAAGTGAAGGGACGCAGGCATGTATGAAGAGAAAGTGGAAAAGAAAGGAAACCGTGTCTGAGTGCTTACGTCAGTTCCAATAAAAAATTTCGGCAGAAATGGTTCTTCGACATCTGATTCAGTGATGAACTGGGTTGCAATTGGCAGCAGCAGCTCTTCAGCCCTGTCATAGTCAGCTTCATCATCGCCTATAAAAACATTAATTACCAATGGATCTGTTCTTATGATAATGAAAGTGTGATTTTTCATCAGTTTAAGCAGCATGGTGTCTGACAGGGACTGAAAGACTTATGTTTCTGTCAGACTCTGGTGACGCTTCGTCTCCGCCGTGTTCCACTTGAAGCGAAGTTGATGGAAGCCGGGCGTCAAATAAAACCATAATAACAACCATTTAAGTTGTCTATAACTCCACTTGGGTTCCTTTTGTGAGTATGGGAGGAGACGCGGTCAGTGGGTGGAAGATGCCAGTTATGTCATTTAGACAACACCAGAAGATCCACTACAATAAAATCCCATTCCCAGAGTCATTCACTTTCCCTCCGGGAACCAATAATACTTGGGTTTGCTTCTATAGCCAAAAATCTTTATCATTCCCCATCACCACCACCGGTATCAACGCCATCCGATTTTATTTCCCTGTTCATCTCCACAGGAAAACTCTCTTGGCACAAGGAATTATTGAATTCTCGTCTGTTTTTATGGTAAAAGAAACCCGTCGACTCAGTATTTAGAGTCATCCAACTTCTATCGAATCATGAATATGAAATCAAATGGAGAAAGTTATGGAAAACTGTCATTGAGACATGGGAGAAAGCAGAAAAGTAGTTTAGAATTTCTTTCTTTCTATATTCCATATCTAATCTGTCTTATTCCTTTACCTCTTCGTCATCGCTCTCTATCTGGAAAAATGCTGAGTGGTCTAATTCAAAAGTGGAACTAAATTGATGTTCATTATGGAAGACGGGGAGGTTATCTATCATCCCAGACTCTAGAAACTTTCCTTTACGACCCAATGCAATGTGACTGACTGACGGATAGTAAACTCACCAACGAAGTAAATGAGGGAAAGCGAGGAATTGAGTACAGGTCTCGCGAGGTCTCGCAGTTCGTCCACAAGTTTAGGATACCAAGGAAAATCCTAGAAGAATATTAATAAATGAGAATTTATATGGAGATCCTAGTCTCCTTCCAGTTTCAAAGATGCTTCACAAGCATATTTCATCCTAGCCAAACAAATATTGGGACACACAAAACAGGACTTATATATTTTTACGACTGCTACTTCTCATATGCGATGAGAAACATGGTCGTCTTAACTTATTTTAAGCAAGTTCCTGTGGGGCCTTTTCATATTCATGATCAGAAGTTAAGGTTTGCAGTAGACTTTAAACCAAGAATATTAAATCCATAAACTTACGACTCCGTCCAGATCATCGTTTACTTCCAACCGCCCGTCTGGAGTGATAGTATTATCTTCAGAATCCATAATGATGAGCGTGGGAATGGCTTTGATATTGAGAAGAGCGGTGAGATCCGCCCTCACTTTTTCATCCTCATAAGATATTCCGAACCATGGCATTTTGGAAAAAAATCGGTCAAAAGATTCCTTGCTCCTTTAAAGAAAAAGATAATGTTAGTTTAAAGCTTCTTGGGAAAAACAGCTTTCTCCGTCCTCTGTGCTCCTCTAAGGATCTGATTCTCATTCGCATAAACAAGGTTTTAACATTTCTTTTCCAGTTTTAATCTTCCAACTTCCTAGACAGAGCTTTTTGGCTTAACAGAATTGCAAAGTGTGGGCAATGTCAGATCTGCTTCCAGACAGAAATGAAAGGCGTTTGAAGCTTATAGGCGGACAAGGGCAGAAAGACTACTTCGTTGTCGGAAATAATATAACTTATTAGATTCATGAATTATTGCTCAACTGCTGAGCAGAAAAGATCATCCGCAATTGATGTGATCAAACTTTCTGTCCTAGGAAATAGTTGCAAGTGTTTGAAGAAGGATAGGAAAAAGTTTACGTCACAAAGTTATCAAAGTAGTTAAAATGCCTGGTGATGATGGGTGATATTTCAGAATAGGAGCAGTGTCGGTGCTAAAGCAAACAAAAGAGAAAGTTATAGGAATGCTGCAACGCTTCGGGTGAAAGGTATAATGCATCAACTCCCTTTGGTCTTTTCAGGAAAATTTTTATTCTACCAGCATTCATTGAACTAACCAAATGATACGGAAGAAATAACCAAATGGGATTCTTGACCCCTGACATTGGGATTTCACACAGGGCACAAGTTCATCTGACGCCTTTTGTCTTCAGAGCGGCAATATCGATAGCAACTCCAAAGAGGAATGAGCTTCGGACTTTGACGAAACTAGAAACTAACAGGGTATTGTGACCCAACTACGTGGCGTCTGTGGCGGCCAGGCTGCCGTCCAGAAGTTTTCTTTTGACGCCAAAAAAGTTCCAAAATGAAAGTCGAAGAAAGTCTCACTTCGACAATAGAATAAGTAATGGTTCTGAAACTTTCTTCAGAGATAGTGCGAGATTTTGCTTTGCTTTTATCCGATTGGACTAATTAGGACCATGGAGAAACGTATCATCTCCTTACCTATCAGAGCTGACAAAAATGATGTCGAACATGCTTCCCCTTTCTCTAACTTTATTGTAAACTTGGATGAGGTTGGAAACAAAGGTTCTACACTGTGGATACTGAAAATACAGAGCAAATAAAATGTTATTCAAGTCCAGATTTGGCTACTTTTTCAAAGCAATCGTCCACTAGTAACACATAAAAGGCAGTGACGAAACCCCTTGCAATAACGATTTATTTCATGTGAAATATAATTTTTATTTTGGAGGATTCTTACCCAATAGGCAGCAAACAGTATGCCCCTGACAGCTTCTTTGTGCATCTCCAAACCAGGGCTTCCAGTACCATCCGAAGTTATCAACTTGCACGAGTTTAAAATATCAGTGCAGGATGAATGTCTCCAAGGGAATTTAGAGCCACGGGGATCCTCCAGCAGTTTCTCTTTCCCATGGAAATTAATAACATGGCCGGAAGTGCCATCCATCAAGATTAGTGTAGGGGTTTCATGTACTCCGAACTTCCGGGTGAGATATTCCTAATAAATAGAAATAAAGTAATCTCCTAGAAAATCGAAGCTTGGCTTTTCCAGCAGGCTCAGAGTGAAAAGAGAAAGCAAACGCTCAATTAACAATTGTTTGTTGTTTTTGGTATAATTACTTCAAAGCCGCAGTTTAGAAATAATCCTTTAGCGCATACTATAAGTTTTTGAATCTGAGGTTAGAGAAATTGATAAATAACACTAGCCTTGAGACTATTCTTTCAATTATGACAAGCTGGTTCCGGCCTTTGGATTGTAGTAGCAAGTATTTCTAGAAAGGGTTTGGTTTGGATTCGTCTCTCTCGAAACCATTCTCAGGAGTCATCATCAAAATAATCGTGGTTGTTATCCTCCGTCCTTAGCCAACCCGCTTTCTGACGTGAATGACAAATTCAATGCCAACAGAGACAATGGAGACACATGGAGATGGTGCATATAGAGCGTTCAATTTGGTTGCCAGGAATAAATCGAAACGAGAAACCCATTTGAATTAATGAGAGACTTCCCTGTTTCACACTTTACTAAAGTAATGGGAACAGGGGGAAGCGGTTATGGAGTCATCCTTGCGTCTGCAAATAGAAATGAATCTTTGAACACAGCCGTCTTGAATAGACGATGCAACTTGCATTATGATGAAATCCCCTTCCTATCTTTCCCTAACACTTGATACGAATTCGCAATGCCTTTCTACCTGATCGAAATGCAAATAATATGCATAACCAAACTTACTGAAAGACGACGCGTATACCCACACCGTGAACTTTCTCCTTGGTTACACACAGCAGTAACCTTAGCATGGAAAGAAATCCCAAGCTTAGACGCCCTTGTAAATGCAACGGCGGTGAAAAACAAGCGAGCTACCCTTGCGCGTCAATTGACAGCGTATAATAATTCTCCCTTAATATATCATCATTTTAAACTCAAGCGGCACCAGGCAACCCGGTTGGTTTGCACTTGTCATTCCAACTAAATGATTTGTCTCCATTTTCTTTCACGAGAAATAAAATGCTAGGAATTTTCAATTTAGCAAAACCTCAATTTATAGCAACATACAGCTCTCTTGGGACGGAACGCTGTTTCAGAAAAAAATAAACTTTACCAGGAGGAACGATTTATTCAATTCTTTTGAAATCGTAGCAATAGTTTCTACCCAGTTTCTTCTTCTTTTTTCAAAATTACTTTTAAACGGGGAAGTTTGCTTACCCAGTGAGAACTTTATCCTAATGAATGCGATGTTCTATTTGAAACTTCATAAAATACATTTACTTACAAATACTTTAAAAAGCTTAACACTCCACTTATTCATTATAGAAACATTCATTTTATAAGTACGCACACTTGTATGCCGCAGGAATTCTGCTCATTGGGGCCACTGGGCTTTCTCTTCCAACCAAATTCGTTAAAATGATTATAGATGAATCAGTTTGTAAACTCCAGAGTATGTAAATTCAAAGCTTTTTGATGAGTTATAGTTACAATTGTATTAAATCCATGTGTGGCAAGGCTATTCCAGAACTTATTACGGATTCCGGTCGCTGAGCATTGGAAAATAGCTTCATTGTTATGTTGACAGACGAGATGGATTTCGTTTTGTTATGAAAGCTTTGCCATGTATGAAATAACTTTTTGTCTCATCAGCTTTATTTGTTGAACAGGAGAAAAACCAAGAATCCCCAGAGGATGATGAAACATGAGCCTCTGATTAAATCCACTTTGCACAAATCAGCTAAAATAGATTTCGAAAAATGTATATATACATATTTGATGACATTTGTTTTAGAAAACGAATGAATAAAGTACGTCAGCGGGAACGCATTTGTTTATCTTGTGAATGGCGCAGGCGCTGCTTTATTCCATTCCAAAGTCATGGGTTAGCCACTGGAATGGATTAAAAGTTGCTTAATGGGGTCATATATGGGTGTAAAAGTTAAATAATGCCAAGGCTCAGGTCTTTTCATCAGTCAGAAAAGAAACTAACTTTTAGCCTTTTGTTTTGTTTTTAAAAGGATGATGGCAGGGATGTTATTTTGGAATTGTGAAGTTGTGCTAGACCCAAGAAATGTACTTTCTTAGCTCATCCAAAGCCAAACCTCATTTCTTAAGGTCTCCCGAGTTCCCATAAAGCCGGGAGTTAACATTAAAGTTTTAAGCGGAATGGACACTTTGGAATCACCTCGCCCGATTTTCTCCAAAAGCTTTCTCGGGTAGTAAAAGAAGAGGATCCAGTGGTGTACTCAAATTGCAAAGTTTACCTCCACGACCTCCGGCTTCCACCGCCATCTTAAATGGTTCTTCCATAGCCATCGAAACGCCTTGTAATTTCGTTAAACGGATTAAAAAGACAATTCCATTTAATTACAGCATACCACTCTGACACTCGATTCGTAGTGTGTTGGCCAATTTAATTCCATCATTTCAGTCTCCCCCAAGATGGATCAGAGAGTTTAAGCTAGTCGCCCGCGGGTAGCGCGACCGTGGAATTGTCTCAATTTACCAGGTGAAAGCATTTAAGAAATAAATATTACCTGTCGTTGCCGAATTCTTTCAGGCTCGTCTCCAGCAAAGTGAAGGAATGGCGTTGGACCCGGGGAGACATGGACAATTTTCTCAATCTCATCGAAGCAAATGATGATAACTTCAAACGACGTAGACAAAAGAAAGTTGGACTTGGAAGGAGACATGGGTGGAGCTGATGGTGATGATGACAGGGAAGACGACGAGGCAGAAGATTTCTTCATTTGTTCATAGAATTCTATTAGAACTTTGGAAAATTCTTTTGAGCTGTCTGATTGCATGTCTAGAAAAGAAAAGAAGGAAGAAAGTATTGTGAAAGAAAGTGAGCACACTACACATATCCCTTCCATTAGGCACACAATTGTCATCATCTCATCCTCATCATCATCGATTCATTGTCATCGTATCAACAGTGCACTCAACCACCGTCTAATTTAACCCAGTTAAATTAAAATTAAAATCTTGATGAGTTTCGACTAATTACTAGGACGCCGGCCTCAGCCCTGCTATAATTGTTCTAAAAGTAAACCCCATGATATCTAAATGTACAGAAAATCTTACTTGCAAAATAGAGTCCAAGGACGATCGTCGATAATTGCTTCGTAGATAGTTCAACTGGGACTCTCTTCGTCTCCTTCCCGTCATCTTCATGTCGGTAGAATTGACTTCCCAGGAGTTTTATTAATGAACAGCTCATCTTCTTCTTTTCTTCTACTCCCACTAGAAGTTCCTTGTATGAAAATTTCTTTAACTGAGGATGAGGTGACTCAGAAACTTTTTCAGCAGAGAAAAGTTCACGGGCTGTTGAGTCAGAGGGTTTGGTTGGGTGAGTGCTTTCACTTTTTTTTCGGCTTCCTTCGAGTTGCAGGAGAAAGTAATGATAATGACGAGTTCACGTTCTACTCGAGTGGCAGTGAAAAGAGTAGGATACTTCCCTTGGATGATAAGCAACTTTTAAATGTTTTTGGTCTAATTAACTCTCACATTAATACCACGATTTAAAGCATTTTTCCTATATTCAACTGGAAGAGAGGAAAGGCTAACGACTGCGTAAGGAAATGAAGCGAGATCCTGGAAAGAAGCCGGTGACTGATTCATCGAATTGACTCAAGGGGAAACGTCCATGGCACAAACTCCCACTAACTTTACTACTACGCCCTATAGTACGCCATTGACACTAAACCCTGTGACTCTCCTTTTTGGGAATGGGAAACTCCAGGAAGGGGAAAATAAAGTCAAGACCATACGATAGGAAATGCGTAAATATAACAGAGCTTTTCACAGTTCCCAGAGTCGACCTGATCGTTATAGTACTACCACGATACCCGGGAATAATAATAAGGAATCCTAACTTTCCTCACCCCAGTCACAGAATAGTATTGTTGTCATGCTCATATAGGAAATGGTTACTGGTATCCATCTTTTGCGGACTTCATTCTAGCCAATTTCCCATTATCGTATATTCTTATATTTATACCGGCTTTCTAGCACTTGGAGCGATGCACTTTCATCATGCAATTTTAAAATCAGAATATATAGTGTAGATTGGAACTCCATAAACTCGGATTAATCTGAGCACTAAAACTTTATATAAGAAGGACTTTCATTCTTAAATTATTAATTTAACTATAGTCTTGTTTATGCTGCCAATAATATTTGGGGAGTTCAAATAAACCAATTTTTTAGCCAATTTGTTTCTTTATTTCATTGTTGTAAAAGATTTAATGTCTTTATAGTAAAGGAGACGGCAAGTCATCATTTTGAGAATTGAATTAGTAATATGGCATGGAGCTTAGAAGTTGGAAAGAAAAATAACTCCAGAAGAAAATCCTGTTTGCTTTTGTTTTATGACCTCCAGATATAACTAAACTTTTCTTTCCTGTTTATAGTCTTCCTCAGGAAGTTTTTAATTTTCCTTATTGAGAATGCGCATCTGGCATTCAATATTTACCTGTGCTGGAAGCATCTACTGTTGCGGCATGCGGATCATGAAGTATGAATGGACTTTGAATGGCTGAAAAATACAAACAGAGGACTGCATATGAGGCAGCGTAGGGATTCCAGTCTACTATTGCACGTTGCACTAGGCTGGAAGAATTGGAATGGGTGGACTGTTCAGGTCGTTGGAATTTGTGACCATAATTCCATGGAGGGTGGATTATGTGACAAAAACTTGAGCTAGGAAATGAGAGGAAGTGAAAATGGAGAAAGGTTGGACCTATATTGCTTTCTCTCAATTTGGTAAATAAAAGACAAACAGGCCATAACACTCTAATAATATTGTTACTACGCTCCCAAAGAATACGGATTTAGAAGTGGCTGCGCCACAGATGGAAGGAAGGAGCGGCGGAGAAAGCATGGCAAGGTTTTTTTTCCTTCCATTCCATCCCACATCACCCACCGCCCCTCCAGACA